>CAIGRF010129254.1:2299-18188 GCA_903798235.1 Fraxinus ornus | reverse complement strand
TCTATTTCCAGATGGCTTGTTCATCCCTAACAGATTATGAAGTTTATGAGAACCATTCAAATATGAATGAAGTTGAGTTTTGGATTTTTCTATGTCACTTGTTAAGGTTTTAACCTTAACTTCTGGGTTCTCACTGATAAGTCTCAATTCACTCAGACTTTTGGTAGAATCCTGAATTTCAGCTATGAGTTTCTCTCTATCGCAAGTTCATTAACCTTTTTAATACGACTTTATTAACCTTCTTTATCTTAAGACTCTCATCACATGACTTTTGATAAGCCTTACGAATCTTATCCTCATCTTCAGAATCTTCCTCAGTTTGCTCACCACTACCTACTTCCCCAACCTTCTCACTGCCCTTGTTGATAGTCTATGAATAACTAACTAAGAGGGGATTAATTGATTTTTAAAATTTTTTCGAAAAATTAATCTAAATTCAAGCAAGTAAAGACTAAATAGATTAATTCAAATAATAAGCACAAATACAAAAGCCATAAGTAAATGGATAGAGAATGCAAACGATATAATTGTAGAGGCTCGATCCAAAGTAATGATCTAGTCCTCCGTTACCAAGCTCTCCGGTATGAGCAAGACCTTTTTACTATGTCGATTGACTTATAGTGCAATCCAACCCTTTATAATGCTTTCTGCGACTTACAAACAAGGAACACTGATCCTTATATAATGTTGAGTTTTACGGGATCTCAACACGATCCACACTATTGAACTTTACGGGATCTCAATATGACCCACACGGTGACTTACAATAAGGAACACCGATCCTTATACAATATTGATCTTTAAGGGACCTTAATACAATCAACACTTTATCAAAGTGATTTTACAATGAAATTTCTCTCTTGATAAATAATATAAACAAATTACGTACTAAGTGAGGTTAACACTTCAATGAATAGTAACAAATAATAGCTCAAGTATTAGATGAAAACTTTGTTTAATATGATAGTCAAATTCAATAACTCAAATTGTTTCAATGAGAAGATGAAGAGATAAATACAATGCATGTTCAAAAATATTCTCAAGAAATATCTCTCTTTTAATGGATGATTGTGATGAATTAAGTACTAAGAGAGAAATGAGCAACTTTGATGAATGTGATGATTTTACAAGTATAGTTCAATCAATCAAAGTTTCAATATGAAGAAGAAGAAGAAGAAAAGTTCATACAATGTAAGTGCAAAAATCTTCTTAAAAAATATATCTTTCTTTTAATGAATAATTTGTGATAAATTAAATACTAAGAGATAAATTAAAAACTTTGATGATTATGATGTTTACAAGTTTGATTCGATCAAAATTTCAATATGAAGAAGTAGAAAAAATTTATACAATGTAAGTGCAAAATTCTTCGTAAAAAATATCTCTTTTAAAATTAATATAGATAAATTAAGCACAAAGAGAAATGAAAAACTTTGATAAGAGAAATAATTCAAGAAGTTTGATTCAACAATCAAAATTTTTGCTATGAAGAAATAAATGAAATGAATGTAAAAATGTAAGGTTGAAGAGGATTTTTCAAATGTATTTCTCATTAAAGCATTCTTATGGTTGTTATAATGAATTGAAAGTGAAGTGGTATTTATAGAAATCAAGACGCAATATATTCTGCCAAATCGGATGATCAGTCCCGTTGACCGCCAATTTTCGGATGATCAATATAACCGTCTGTAAAGGAAAAATCAGAAGTCAGAACAATCAAATTTTGGACCGTTGAAAAAGTCCGGTCGATCGACCGTTGACCGTTAACTTTTTTTATAGGAGATATGATCTAAGTCCAAGTATCACTTTGAAAGATCAATTTTACTTTTGATCAAAAATAATTTATGAAAGTAATATGAAATTAACTCTTTTGATCAAAAATATTTTATGCAAGTAGTATGAAACTAACTTTTCAAAAATATTTTATGCAAGTAATATGAAATTAACTTTTTGTGCACAATGATTTTTGACCTTTGTCATTTATTACTAAAGATCAAAGTGTTATACCTTTACACATGATCTCGAAAGCTTAATCTTTGATCTTGCTTCGAAGCTTCTTTCCGTCGGCTCTTTAACTCTTGATCTTGATATTTCTTGGCGTTTAACTTTAATACTTGACTTCGATCTTGACCTTCTTCATGAACCCGATTTGATAGTCATAATTTTGATTTTTTAAGCTCTCCTCTTGAATGATTTGACTTCAATACTTAACTTCACTTTGATCTTCATTTTGAGTCTGATTTATGATGTGTTAACTTTAACAATGCTTTATTGATTTTAATATTGAACTATCATCACTCAAAATCAATTGCTAGAAAACAATATTAATCTTATTTGTTATGATCAAAACATTGATGATGAAATGAACCATATGTCAACATTTGTTAGATTCACTTTTAATCATAGTTGTGAAAGTCATAAGCTTTTCACTCTCCTCATATGTAGACATCTTACTTTGATCATCCGAGCTAGACTCGTCATCATTGATAGTTGCATTCATAGCTTTAACCTGATTTCTCTTACCATTAGGGTACTCACTTTTATAGTGGCTAAAATCTTGACACTTATGACATATCATAAATTTAGATCTCTTTCTGGACTCACTGAAATCACCTCTATGTCTCTCTTTAATTTTCTTCTTATTTCTAAACATTTTTTTGAAAATTCTTCACAAAGTAAGCTATTTTCTCATAATTAATTGATTCCAAATCAGATGAATAATACGTTTCTTCTCTAACAGTGTTCAAGGCTATAGCTTTGTTATTCTTAGGTTGAGATATGGTGAGTTCATAAATTTGAAATGATTATAGAAGTTTCTCTATTTTAACTGTATCTAAGTCATTGCTATCTTCAATCGCAGTAATCTTGGGTCTAAACCTCTTAGGTAAGGATCTAAGGACTTTTCAAATAATTTTAGACTCGTGGATTTTTTCACCCAAATTGAAACTAGAGTTCACTATGTCATTCAACTTCGCATAGAATTCATCGAATGATTCATCGTCCTTTATTTTAATTTCTTCAAATCTAGTGGCTAACATCTGCAGCTTGGAGTTATTAACAGTTTTGGTTCCCTCGTGTGTGGTCTCTAAAATATCCCAAACTTCTTTTGCGCTTTCACACATCGACACTTTCCTAAACTCTTCACCAGACATAACCATAAATAGGGCATGAAGCCCTTTACTATTCCAGTTGCACTCAACTAGTTCATCCTTGGTCCAAAGAGAAATGGCCGTAGGAAAACCATACCTAAAATAATGGAGGAAGGGTGGTCCAACCATTTTGTACATTAACCCAAATCCACTCATCTAGAGACTTAAGGAATGCCCTCATTCAAACATTTCTATATGCATAATTGCTTCTGTAAAAAAATGGAGGCACTTAAAGAGAGTGAATCTTCTAGATTAAATATGGGTCAGGAATCGAAATGAACCTCTGATACCATTTGGTAATAACGAAGTTTGACCAATTAACACCTAAAGGGGGGTGAATAGGTGTTTATGTTGAATTTAAATTTACCAATTAATAATTGCAATAAGTCATAGTTATTAATTAATCTAGAAGAATTCACATGCACTACTATCCTATGTTGAATTGTCGCAGATAATAAATAACTGAAAAATAAATAACACTTGAAAATTGTTGACGGAGAAAACCTTAACTGGGTAAAAACTCCGGGCACAAGCTAGTAACAATCCACTATAAACGAATCAACCTAGAGTACTGTCAAACTCGACTAACTCTAGTACTTTCTAACCTCCTGACTGTAATCACCAAAACCCTCCTAGATTGTGTGCTCCTAAACCAACTCCCGACCTTCTGAATTCATCTATCTTCTGTAGATTAATGAGAACTCATTGTTCTCCAACAACTGGAACTTCGATTACCTTCCTCGATCTTTAGAACTCTGACAGGTGTTATCGAAATAAGTGTTTTGATGTTTGGTTTATGTGAGGATGATGTTTTTCAATGCGATGATGAAATCAATATGAAGGTTGAACTCTAGGAATGATATGTAGGAAGTAATTACTTGTTTATCTCAATGTTCAACTCATCTTTTTTCGAATGGTGGCGTCCATAAATATAGTGTAGAGGTTTTAGGTAGTATGGGCCGGATAAAACCTTGAAAAATGCGAATTAGATTTTCTCGGGATACACTGTTTCTCAAGCGAAAGCTCAGCAATAGCTGAGCGATGGTGTGTCGCTCGAGCGAAGTCCAGAAGACATGTGGGCGATGCAGCTTATTTTTTTATCGTTCGAGCATCAGTTGGGCGATAGGCTAGCTTTTTTTGCTGTGGCACTTTTCTTCTCATTCCACACTCGAACCCCAGGACTTCTAACTAACCACTTGACACTTTAACTTTTAAAATCTCTTTTACAACAATAGTTTTGTCAAAAGATTGCCAACAATTTTAAAAACCTAACAATTATTTTATAAAAAAAACAATTATGACCTATATATTGTCTTCCGTAAACTTCTAATAATATTTAATGTATAAAATAAACTTAGTTTTTTTTACTATGCTATTAATCATAATAATTTTGAAACATCCAATAATTTTAAAACTACTGTTGACCCCCTTTTTTGTAATAGTCACGTGGATAACAGATGTCGAGTCCACTTGCGTCCACGCAAGCAAAATTCCAACACGTTTTGACCAGAAATTCGAATAGAAAATGATGGTGTTTATGGACGTGGGAGATACTCTACGACGTGAGACAAAAATGTTCGAGCACCGGCAATATGATTAAAGGTAATTGCATGTTTAACTAACAATCACAAACAACTCAACCAAAGTGAAAATAATTTAAACATTTACATTCATTATTACAAACGTTACATCAATCATTCTTAAAGATTGCCTACAAATCCTCTAAACGACAACAAAGGTTTCAGCCAAAGGGAGCTTCGGATTGGAGCGAGGGCTTCGACCTAAGTGAGTTTCGTATTGGAGGTCTTTGGTGTCAAGAGTTTCGGCTTCTTCTTTGACTTTTTATATAGTCCTTCGGCTTCAGAGTTTAAGCTACTTAGATTGTACTTTGGCTCAAGGCTTCAGCCATTTGCCTACGCTTTGGATTCAGGGCTTCGGCCACTTACATAGTGCTTCGGTTTTGAGGTGTGGGCTTTTTCTTGAGCCTCGATTTTAAGGTGTGGGCTTCTATTTTAGCCTTAATTTTGAAGTGTAACAACTTTTATCAAATATTAAATTGTTTTTCATAGAGTTAATCTTTCTTTTCAGCTCAACTGAAATATATTTTCTTAAAATAAAATTGATCAAGACCATTCTCAAATTTCAACTAACGAAACAAAAAAATATAGACATGATTCTATTCGATTAATCCCAATCGTTTTGGCTAATATTGAAAGTAAATAAAATAATTACTTTAAAATAAATTTTTGTTTTAAAATATGTTTGAAAGAGAAATTGGTAAAATGACCATTTCATTCATTTCGAGTCTAGTTTGAACACGTGAAATTCGGGTAGCCCAATTTCAAACCGAACCGTGTACAATAGTAACAACCGTGGATTAGTAAATCCAATGTATTTTTTTACCTTTGGCTAGCTACAAATGTAGTATAAAATGCTATATGTATATAATTATTTACATATTGATGTACATAGAACAAGAAAAAAAAATAGTTTAAAAGAGATAGAAAGTGAAAAAAAAATGAGATAAGGAAATCAATAAAAATTTTAGTATAATTTTCTGTTTGCTTTTAGTTTGCATGCTTGTGCGGGTTAAGTAACCTTGTCAACAATGATGCATATATTTAAAAAGATTAATAACGGAAAACCACCATAGAAACATTTTCATTTGTGATTTACCCATTGGGATTTGTAGAAAACCCTCATGCTTGAAACCTTTTGTGCGAAAATCCCTTGCCGTCAAGATTCGTTAGATTTGCTATTAAAAAAATAAAAAATGCCAAAATTAAAAAGGAATAATTGTAATTTCAGTTCCAAACTTTTTTATTTTTTTACAAATTGTACCCAGATTTTTTATATGTACTACTTACAATCCTAAAATTTTAAAACTTTATTTTCTTGTCCACCCCACCCCCCCACTTCATCTTCTTCCCCACCTTCAACCATACCCAATTAAACCAAAACCAAAACCCATAAAATCCAATTAAATTCAGAACTTTGGGATAATCCTCAAAACCAAAGTCATACTACTATTAATCCTTTAAATCCACACCATACATATTCAAACTTCGCCTTTTCATTTTCGATAATATCAGTGCTCACTGGCATGACTACATTGTACAATACGGGATTGAATTTTGGTAGGCCGGTTTCCTTAGTCTATGTATGGCTTATTATGAGATGTTTTACCATGTTTGTTGGCCCGTCCATGGCTGAAATATGCTCTTCATATCCTACTTCTGGGGGACTCTATTATTGGAGTGCAAAGCTTGCTCGTCTAGACTGATAACCTTTTGCCTCATGGATCGCTGGATGGTAAATTTAGTACTTTAGTTTTGGTGGTCAAAATCTACAAGCAATTGAAAACGGCGTCCAATAATTGAACAACTTTTATATTCTACACCTAGTGCCCTGAATTCTGATCTTTTGTGTGAAATTTAGTTGTAGCTTGACTGAACCTCGAGTGTGAAATGGGTTTTATTTTCTTGGAACCTTAAAACATTTGTAATGGTGAACCCATATTGCAATTCGTGTACTAAATATTTAATGTACAACGAAAACTTAGCGGAATAAAAAATGGTGCGCAGAAGAAGCTTGCAATAACAGTCCGAAACTTAACAATTCACCAATTTAGAAGTTATATACGACTCTAGGTGGTGTTGCTCAAGCTTGCTTTAGTTTCTATCCAACTCAGAAGTGTATGTTTATGCCCTTCACCATTACTGTTTGAGGAGTATTCTAGAGTTTTGAATTTAATTGGATTTTTTGGGTTTTGATTTTGGTTTAATTGGGTATGGTTGAAGGTGGGAAAGAAAATGAAGTGGGGTGGGGTGGGATGGGGAAGAAAATAAAGTTTTAAATGTTTGAGATTGTATGTGGTACATATAAAAAATTTAGGTACAATTTGTAAAAAAATAAAAAGTCTGGGTACTGAATTACAATTATTCCTTTTTAATTTTAGTATTCTTTACTTTTTTTAACGGAAAATCTGACGGTTCTTTGATGGCATGGGGGTTTTCGTACAAATGGTTTCAAACAAGGGGTTTTCTACTATTAATCCTATTTAAAATTATATATTAATTTAAGAATTGAAAATAAGTTACATGATTAGATTAATTGATGCATATTTATGTGAAATTTGATATTAATTATGGATGTGAATTAACTTCTACATTGTAAATGAATGAGTTGATTTATATGCTTGATAGGTTGAAATAGTGAGACTTAGATGCTAACCTAAAATTCACTACATTATACATCCTTAAACCAATTTTAATATAATTTGGGAGTGGTTGAACTTTTGTGGGAAGATATTGAGATGAATAGGAATTTCTTGTGTGCAAATTCTTACGTGGATTGTCTAATGCTAATGAGATGAAAACTAAGTAACAATCTTACATTAGAGGTCGATATTTGAGAACTTGTGCTTAAAAATGGGCATTACACTAATCATTACATAAAAATGAATTAACTGCCATAATTCATGAATGAAACTACTATATAAAAGATCCTAGTGAGCACTTATTAAAAATCCCAAAGAGATTAAAAAGTGATCAAGCCAATGGATGAAACAGAATACACACGACAGATTTGAAATATCACGTACATAAAATAGAAGATACACTACATGTATTGATTAAACCCCAAACAATTATTTGGAAAAATTAGACTTTTGACAAGTGATTATTAGCCTAGTAGATTCTTGGCAGTTGAAGTAATCAACATAAAGGAGATTTTTTTATTTGTTGAGATATTGGCTTGAAATTAGTGAGATCTATCCAGACTAGAGAGCTTGAGGATTAGTATATAAATTCAACCTTAGTTCACACCTCAGGAAAATAGGTCAAAAAATAAGTTTGAGAGTGTATATCTAACGAGTAAAAAGATGATATATTTGACCATTGGGAAAGATATAATAAAAATACTAACGACAACCTGTAAATGGATTGGATATACCCAAATCCGATCCAATCTAATAAGATTAATTCATGGATTCGATAATCCTACGAATATTTGATTATTAAATTCATATATGATTTTCTATATTATCAAATACCCAATTATTATATTAAAATTTGATAGGTTTGACATTTTTCATTATAAGTCACAAAGTATAATACAAGTCTCAAAATGGGAAAAAAAAATTGTAATAAATTATGGATAATTCTTGGTGTACAAAATGAGGTACAAAATGGTGTCCAAAATTGTCAAATGGCGGCCCCCTATTGGGGAGGCGTCGGGCCCGCCAGGCCAGGCGCCCCCCAATAGGGGGCCACTATTTGGCAATTTTTCAAAATGGTGTCCAAAATGGCTGTGGGGCCAGCCGCCCCTCCAATAGGCGGCCGCCACTTGGCCATTTGGACACCATTTTGTACCTGTAGCATGACCCATAAATTATAGGGTAATATATAAAATATATTATATTATTATAACAAATCGGATCGGGTTGACTTATATCCATATTTTCTCCATTTAGTTTACGAATTATCGGATTCAAATCTTGATTGGGTTATCAGATTGAGATCCTAAATCCATTTCCCATTAATTTCATCGAATTTGAATTGAATTTGGATCAAATCCAATCCATTGACAGACCCAGATCTAACCATGCTCTCGTATGGTACAAATTCCTTATGCATGCAAGGCCTAATTTTGGCTAACCTGATGCTGAATTGATTGTTCCATGCACATGCAATGGTTTATACCATGTGTGAGCAATACTTTCCGACCAGACGTGAATGTGACTTTCCTTTTTTGATACAAACTCCTTTGGAAATCAAATGAGATGTGATTTTGACCTAAATTTCGAAGGCTATGCCTATGTTTGACACCCACTTTGGGAGAAAAATTGGTTTTTGAATAGTGATTGATGGAAGAATGCGTGGTTAAAAAGTATGGAGAGTTTTTGGATTTATATTTAATATTATTTTATTGATAGAATGTGTGGTTGAAATGAAGAAAGAGAAAAAAATGAAAATGAGAATGGAAAAAAAATGGGTATCAATCATAGGCTATATATACAAAACATGAGAACCCATTGAAGGGATCTCTATCTAGCCTCTTAATTCATATCCATATCACAAAATTTATCAAGAATAAGAGACAAATTTACATCGATTGGGAGAGAAGAACAACCTTGCAACGAATTGAATGTGAATTACATAAAAAAACTTAAACATTTCGAGCTTGAAATTGAAGATCGAGATATCTTTCATTCATTCATGTTTCGAGTGACATCTATTCATTATTATTCTTATACTTACAGAAATCATGCTGGACTAAATCCTTATTTGTATTAGATGAAGATGAGACCATTGTTTATTTGTATTTAATTCAAAGATAAGTGCTTTAGTAATTCTTGTGCATTCTCGATTAATCTTGCATTCTCGTTATATTATTTAAATGCTTAGCACCAATTAGATAATTATTTATTTGTTGTAGTGCTGAAAGACTCACAATAAGTTTATATCATTACATGATTAACACACAGACAATAAACGTTAGGAATAACATGTATGACGTGTTCAATCATTTTGATAATCATATATTTAAATGTGTTCTATTCATATGAATTCAGACTAAGAACGAGATCTGATCGTGTCTCTAATAGAATTAATTTATTTTAAAAAAGAAATTTGAATACAATATGATTATCGATTATCAAAAAATACATAAACGAAACTAAGTTACACAGTCGACATTTAGAAATAGATAGCAATGGACGGATTCTCAAGTCCAAAACAATCATTGTATAAAGTTTACAAATCACTTTTTTACATATTTTGTTGAATAATTTGAGAGAATAACAATAAGCAATCTATTTTCTATTACATAATCCGAATTTGAAAGAAAATTTGTACTCCTGAATTTGAATTTATTCCTCATATGACGATATTCTAACTCATATTGTATTATTTGTCTACGATCTCATACGCTTGCTAATTACACTCGATTAAGTTTTTTTCATCAATTTATAAATATTTATGTACAAATAATATTAAGAAAATATTGCAGTCACGGTACCAAATCTTTCATTTTATTACAGGCTTTGCCCAAATCTTTTATTTGTGTCACCTACAGTACCAAATCTTTCAAAAATTCGCACTCGGGGTCCAAATGAATGGAAACCGTTAGTTTATCAGTTAGTTAAAATTTTGACTAAATTTTAAAGGTTAAAAAGACAACTTTAGATTTTTATATTAAAGACAAAAATAATCAAATTTAAAAACAAAAAAGAAAAAGAAAAAAATTCAATTTTTTTTTTCTTCTTATTCCCTACTAGCTTACCATAATCCCACCCCACTCCACTCCACCCCATCCCATCCTGCGCCGACGAAGCCAAACCAACGTCCACCCACCCAACTGCGTCGACCACCGCCATCTACCATTCCCAAATCAGTTGACGACCGTCACCCACCATATCAAAACCATTGCACCGCAACCGCCACCAAAGTCATTGCAAACAATTCATATTGTTGCCCACCCACCTAAACCAAAACGCACAACCACTTCCACAGCACAACTCCACCATTTTCAAGAATTAAAGCAATAAATCAGTTAATCACAATTGCCTACCATAGCCTCAAATATTGTGCATAAGACATGGTGGCTCCAGTCAAATTTGAGTATGGATTTCACAACTCCACTATTTTTGAATAGTTGGAATAATATCACAGATTTTTTTTTTCTTTCAACACAAAATTGAGTGAATAACAAATGAATTAATGGATAAATTATTAGTTAATCAATTTGAATAGTTGGAATAGGGGTAGAGATTAACGAGAGGCCGATAAATCGATCGTTGCAGTTGAAATAAAATTAGCCCAACTATTGTCACTTGCAAAATCTTGGAATTGACATCGAAAGAGAGGCAACAATTCTAAAGTATAGGTCGGGGTGGTGATGGGTGGTGGCGGTGGTGGTTCTGGTTCTGGTTCCTGGTTTTGGTTTTGGTTTTGATTTTCGAGGGTGTATGTGTGTAGGTATATGGCGAAGATGAAGTGTATTCGTTTTTAAGTTTTTTATTTTAATTGTTTTTATATAAAAAACATATTTTTACCCTTTAAATTTACACGTGTATATAGATGTATATATACATGTACATACATTTGTATACACATACACACACGCGCGCGCGCGCACACACACACACATATATATATATGAAGCATTTGTCTTTTTATAAATGATCTCCTACATTCTACGATTCGACGACGATCATTTTCTCCCTCCATGAAATATTTCATAGTTGTCAGACTTGATCCGGATATTGATCCGAATAATGCAGTGGGTCAATGGGTTAGTGGTTCAATGAGTGACCAAGTGTTCAATCGGCGAGTCATTGCATAAAAACTTACAAAAAATATAAAGTATAAATTTTTTAGGGGCAAAATTAAAATTTTTAATTTATTTTTCACTAATTATTTAGGTGTATAAAATAAAATAAAATAAAATGTTTGACCAAAGTTTTTTAAAAGAATATTTTTATAAGAACTATAAATGATTCATTAGTTAGATATAAGTTATTGCACACAAGTAATACTAAAACACTTTGTGCTCAAGTGGTGAGGAACTCATTATTTTTCTTAGAGGTCCAAAGTTCAGTTCTCTTGGACCCAAAATTTTTGTAACTATGATATATTTCACACTTCTACCAGCATGAACCTTGATAGTACCATCTTCTCTGATCCGTCAGTTGGCTCTTCCAATAGAATATCACACTATCGGGTTAAAAAATACAATACGATAGGTTCTATTTGGACATTATTATTTGTAAATAAAAACATGTAGAATGAAAACATTATATTTCCTAATAACAGTTTGAGGAATGCAAAAACATCATTTTCACATTGTTCTTCGCCTGCATCATCTCTGGCCCACACTTTGCGCCATTAACAAAGGGGAAGATGGAGAGGAAGGGGTAGCGGTAGGCAAAATATAGGGTGCAGAGGTAACTGTTATAGTAATCAACTGTTAAAATAGATAAAAAATAATGATAATGAAGGAAGTATAGAGCGGGAGTAGGAAACCTGACTTGTCAACTAAACAATGGTACTTCTTCACATCATGCTCCTCTAACTGTGGCAAATGTCTTAACAAGTTATGATTTATTTGTTACGTAAAATTAGATTGAAAAGAAATAATTCAAAAGAAAGAACTAAAATATATTTATCCTGTTTGAGCCAAATTATTGAAGAATGAGAATAAAAAATATAGTCGTTATTGGGGCCCACACAAGAGATAGAAAATTTGAATTTAATTGTTGATGTAATGGATAACGATCATATTTTTCATTTTAATGAGATAATAATGTAGATTAACCGGGGTCTTAATATAAAAACTACTTCAACTTAACTTTCATCAAATCCTAATTAAACTATACTGTCAACAAAAAATGTTTAGTACTGTTGTTGGTACAAATAAAAGGTTTGGACAAAATTTGTAATATAATGAAAGATTTGGTACTGTATTTTAATTTTATGTATGGCCGAAAAGAAAAAAAAGGGCTTTGTGAAAAACGACATTTGAGTTGGTACTTGGTGCTTATAAAGCGTTTGTTGTAAAGCTGCTGAGAACTACCAAAAAGTACTAAGAAAACTCGATCACAATCTGACATCTCTTTGCTATCTCAATTATTTTGACAACAGTCTCTTCAAACTCCCTGCACAAACCCCAAGCTGGCTTTATGGCCCATTGTCAGATTTCTACTTTACACTGCACTTCCACCACACATACAAACTACAAACTCCTGTATCAAGAAAAATACAAAACAACCCCACTTTATACTTTATTATTACTCCTTTCCCAACCCCATATATCTTCTCCGTCTATTTCTTTTGGCTCCTTATAATGATATAACGTGGTATTCATTTGATTACTTCAGAAGGCAGTGATGAATGGGTTCTAGACAACAAGAATGGAACTTGGTTCAGCCTCTTCTTCTTCAGCAGCTTCTGGTGGATCAGACTCACTCAATGGCTTGAAGTTTGGCAAGAAAATCTACTTTGAAGATGTGGGTGTTGGAGTGCAGGACAAATTTGGTGGTGGGTCGCCATCTCTGCCGCCGACGGCCGCCGGACTGCCTCCCCCATCACCTGCCAAGAAGGGGAGAAGTGGAGTGGGGAAGGGTGGGCAGCGACCCAGGTGCCAAGTAGAAGGGTGTAATGTGGATCTGAGTGATGCTAAGGCTTACTATTCAAGGCATAAAGTATGTGGTATGCACTCCAAGTTCCCAAAGGTCATTGTTGCAGGCCTTGAGCAAAGGTTTTGCCAGCAATGCAGCAGGTCAGCTTTGTTTTTTTATTTCCTATTTCTTTTTTAAAAAAGTACACATTTAGCCTTATTTAAATGTAGACGCACGAGCATGCACACCATAACTTATTATTGATAATGTGTGCACACTTGCATATAGTTTATTTGCTACTTCTCTAGAATACTCTTTTTTTTTTTTAGTTTCTTGTGATTGTCGATATTATTTTTGTTGACTTTGTGGTATTGATTCTGATGGTCTGTGTCAAACTCAATATGTTAATTTTGTCGCTTTAATTGCTTGAATGATAGGGACTTGCAGTAGACTCCCTGGAGTTAGTTTTGTTGATAGTGTTGCTTTTCAATTCCTTATTCAAAGAGGCCTTTTGAAATTCATTCAATATTTCAATTGTGACATTGGTGAACTTTAGTGGCATGTTTGATAAGATAGACTAGACATTACTAAGATATAAAAACAAGTTGTTCATTCTATTATTTGGTTCCATGTAATACTAGGCATCAGTCGTGCATAAGATGTTTCATGATTTGTTACCTATGAAAAGAATGATATTATAGGATATAGTTTTACTACTTTTTTTTTCTGGGTTTAGACTTTTAGTAGGTTCCTGATGGCAGTAAATTTAGTTACCAATCATTGTTTTCTTGTGCTATGCTGCTTCTTTGGTGATCTTTCAATAGCTAGCTATCACGTTGTTGTATAAGTGTGTAGAATTAATACCATACCCCCATTTTTTAGTCCTTTTGTGTGAATGTTAGTCAAATGTGGACTCATGGGCAAAATGGAGCTGATGTAGTCAACGTTGTGTATAGCATGGGATAAAGACTCTGCGGAGTTAATTTAGTACTACATACACATCTTGTGTAGAAGGAAAACAAATCACGTAAATCATGTTAATGGGATCTTCTATTTAGAATCCTGGCAATGTTGGGGCCAGTGCTAGCATCCCTAGTTAGGGAAAACGTGGAAGAAATGGAAGGAGAACGGATATACATTTATCATTGCAGAGAGTTAAAAAATTGAGTGAAGTGACTATAGTTCACATTATTTTGGACATAAAAACCGAAGATATCACTTGGTAAAACATCCATGAGGTCCTTCAGCTATAACTTGATATTCAGTAGAGGAAGATAATGGTAGTTCCATATAATAGTGATAAACATATGTTACTTTTTACTATTTTTTGGATGTGTCATAGCATTAAAATATGGGAAGTTGAAGTGATATCTACAGAAGTTGTTAGATAGCAATGTATTGTGTTGATAAATAAATCTGACTGGAAAACAGGGAAAGAAAAAATATCGGTGCTCTGAAGTATCAGCTCGGCCTAAAGAAATTCTACTATAAATTTGCAAACTCTTTTCGACAGATTTTCTAGCTCAAAAAATAAAATAAAATAATAATAATATAAATAAATAAATAAATAAAAGGAAAATCTAAAGAAAAAATCGTGTCTGTTTGCTTGGAAACTTGAGAAGAAAAATGAATATATATTGTATGCAAACCAAAATAACTGTTGTAACAAGTTATATGCAAGTAAAATGCATTTTGTCAGCTGTTAGATTTGACAATTCTTCTTTCCACAACGTGACCTTCATGTGGAGCTTTGCACTATAGGTCTTTGTGCTGCTAACTGTTTACTCATACTATATTCTAAATTCTAATATTGAAGTTATTCTTGATTAATAGAAGTATTGCCACAACTCTGTATAACCTTGTAAATGCAAAATTTTCTTTTGAGAAAATTAGCAGAGCTGAAGGTGAATAAGTTTTCCCAGATCTAAGAAAGGTCTCAGAAGGAGAAAGCTCTTTCTTTTTTGGGAAAAAAATGATGTAAACTCATTCATATTTTGAAAGTAAAATAAATTCTGATTAAGAACCGAAACAATAAATTCAGGAGGCTCCTCGGCCCATAATACATCTTCCACATTCTGAGCATGTCGAGCCAACATATGTGCCACCTTATTCCCGGACCTCCTGACAAAAGAGATACTCAATTCTGAAGATTAGCCAATTCCAGTTTAGCAGCTTCAATGATGTCTCTGATGCTTATCTTCTCCATCGCATTTTAGTGAATTCAGCTGGGGAAAAATTGAACTGAATAGCCAATTGAATTGCTTGTAACGCTGCAAGCTCTTCAATGTCTTCAGCTGTATAGAAATAAGGAGAACGCTTGAACAACACTACCAAAAAATCTTTAATTTGCAGACAATAATTCCAATTCAACACTGCACAATCTGAAGTAGGGTGGTATTTCTTCTATATGGGTAAAATCAAGGTTCTAAAAGGCATAATGCGTGGAAATGCGTGGAGGTCGAGCTTTTGGTTAGACGAGTATAGGCTATATGCGTAAAAAAGCGTAAAAAGGCATTTTCTTATTTTAATATTATTTTAATTTTTAATCAATTAAAAATAATATTTACTAAACATTTAAAACAAATTTATAGGAACTTTATATATTTTTTCAAAAGTTTCC
>CAIGRF010129242.1:0-13846 GCA_903798235.1 Fraxinus ornus | reverse complement strand
TTTTTTTTTTTTTTTTTTTTTTTTTTCCCATGTAAAAGGTAGACTATCAAATATAGCCTTAGTGAAAAGTATAACGGCAAATGCACATAACTTTTGTATAGAGGCAAACAACTATAAATCTAAGTGTGTTCATTTTTTTTATTTTTTTTTCTTGATTTACACTTACTTAATATTGCTAACAAAATAGGTAACGTCGCACCTTAAATTGAGCAAAATTGAAAAACTTCATCATTAAACTCGACTTTGTGAACTTATTTTACACTCTCAAGTTTCAATGCTTGTTTGGGAAAACTTTAAAAAGTTGCTACAAAGTTGATGTCAAATCATTAATTTCATGAGTTCTATAATTTTTATTAACTTTACAATCAAATATTTTATCAACTTTTATCAAATTTACTATTTTTATCAAAAACTTTCTCGAATAACCCTTCAAATTCATAAATCCTTTCAAATCCAAAGAATAAATAAATATATTGTTATAATGAGAATCTTTCCTTCATTCTTATCTTCTTTTGACAATTTTGTCTCACGGTGAGACCCACTTCTTTTTTTAAAAAAGGGTCTAAAAATGCATTTTCCACCTTAAACAATGTGAAACAAATAGGGGGATAAATGTTGTATTAAAACCTTATACAACTCATCTGTCTCCGTTTATCTGACTTTTGAAGCTCTGACTTTGAAAAATGATACTCAAAATAATTTTTGCAGTTGATGAAGGGATATGCCAGATTTGCAATAATGATTATTGTTATGGTCAATGAATTATTCACATATTATAAGTAAGAATACAATATAAAATAATCAATTATATAAAAGCATAATCAGCGCCCATCGGGACTAGTAGCTCAATTCCCTCATAATTTCAAGAAAATCAGTCATTCACACCATTTCAATAATTCCCCTTCAAACAAAGTAATACATCATCTCAAATGAATCCGCCCATCTTCCTCAAAACAGGAAGGTTCGCCTCAAGACCTCATTTTGGAAATGCTAAGGAGGATACCTTTACGTTATACTGGCTTTTGACCTATGCTGTGTTGTGCCTCTATTGAATTAATCGTCCTTTTGTTTGCCTGGCTAGTCATTTAGCTCTACTTCCGTTCACCATCTACAAGATTATGCCTTCTAGGCCTAGTAAGGATTGCTGTATGTGTTTTGAGCAAAGTTTTGAAAATCAGTCCATATATATTGACCTGAAAAAGTTAAAAGGGTCAAGAATAGAAATGTCAATTGGGAATCGCTGGTAATAAATAAATAAATTATACCACAAAATTGACAAAATGAAGTTAATTTTTCAACTTAATTAATATATATATATATATAGACAAAAGCACCCATTAATGATTAAATTTGGCTATATTTAACTTTCAATTTGTTGGTAAATTGTATAATACTTTTATTCTATTTTATCGTGTCGTTGAAATAAAATTAAAATGACACGTAAATTGGATTGGAAATGAAAAAAGAAATTAATTTGAAGAGAAATAATTTACACCAACATGATCTTGAGGAAGATGGGGAGTTTATAATGTAATTATAAGAAATTGAACTGCTTTGCATAATACCTTAACCTTTTGAGACGAAACTCAATTACCCAGCAACCCAATCTAATCTCCCAAATGCAAGGATTAATATTTTACGTCACAAAATGATTAATGAATTGTTTAAGAATTCTATGAAGGGGTGGGAAATAGGGCTAGCTGAGCTCGAATTTTCCCGTGCGAGCTGCTCACCTAGCTTGCAGCCACAGGCTGCAAGGCACTTGGCAGGGACTGATTAATAGAAAGTAGAAAATATAGGGATTAATTTGCAGAAACCAAAATTTCTGGGGCCGAATTGCAGATTTCAGAATATTCAGGGATCCTTTTATTGATATAGAAAATTCTGAGCACATTTTCGAAAACTAGAAAATTCAGGGGCAGAGATGCATAATATTGAAATTCCGGGTGTTGCTTATGTAAATTTGCGTAAGTGCTTATTTGGGGATTGTAACGTAGAGCCAGGGATCCTAAACCATCTCAAGATCTATCAAGTGAAAATGAGTCCTGAGCTGCAACACACTATGGAAGACTTGGTGAACGGAGTTTGTTGATCAAGAAAGTGGGTCTAAAGGAAAACATAAAGTTTAAGGATAAAATTTAAACCTACATGGATTGCATAAGATTGGATGACTACATTACTACTGTAGTGGTGAATCCACCATGTACATTGAGTCGGTCGAACACGAGTACCCTTTAGCAATTAATTCTATTTATGAGTTTAGTATGAACATCCCAATGAAAGCCTGATATAATAGTTCGTGACAATTTAATGGAGCACTAACTTCGAGTCTAACGGCAAAAAGACTAGAAAGCTTACGTGATGCGTGACTCCCAAATCACGCTAAAGACAACACGAGTTCAAGGATTTATCTCATAGACACGTCTACATCGTAGCCTTGGGCTGGGTTGGACCTTGGGCTCGTAAGTGTATTGCAATGGTTTAATTATTTGTGGAAATTTCACCACATACCTTAAAATATATAAAAATTCCATTTTTACATTAACACAATTTTTTAATCAAATATACTACAATTTTGAGAGTATAATCGAAAACCAAAAAATATACACTCATTCCCTCAATTAATTCAATCACAGGTGGACTTAATCACTCTATTAATGCATTCAATGGCTTGAATAAATCCTTCTTACACGCATCATAAACAATCCCCAAATTTCCTCCATTAATCTCGTTTCTATTGTCATACCATTCATTACAGATTTTGGAAAAAATGCTCAAGAATCAGAACCCCGTAATCTTCTCTGCAAATCACCATTTCTACCCCAAGAACCATCTTTGCAAACTTGATTCTCGGCATTTTCGGATTCTTATAAGCAATATATAACCTAACAGAGAAAGATACATCCATAATTCAAAATCCCAAATCAAATAGATCTTATACGACCAGTCATCTTGGCGAAAGTAGAGATTGAAGATGACACCACCAAGTTCTCGTCCGGTGATGGGTTCCAACAAGAAGAAGAACACCGGAGAAAAATCACCATTTGCAACGAAAGCTGCTCGCCGTTTGTCAATGGGCACTGTTAATACACATAGTCGAACACCAACACCGGGTTCTGTATGGATTAACCAATCGAGCGTTCTGTCAAAACCCAAGGAAACTATACGACCAACAGGAGATTATACATACTCCCCATCAACGTACTCCCCTTCGAGACGCATTACGCGTTCAATAACCATTCTGTCAGACTCAAAGGACGAGGTAGATGAACTCAACAATGTTCGAAGCTCGCACAACACTGCAGTTGATGTCAAGATGAAGTCACATATCAAAAATGATTTCAAAAGGCAAATGGAGACTGTAGATATCGAATCGAGCTTCGAGAATTCTCATATGGACAGGAGGCACAAAAGGCAGGTGGAGATTGTAGCAATTGACTCAAGCTCAAAGAAGAAAAAGACCGCTCCTCTACATATATCTCAGGCATGTTACTGCTATATTCCACAAATGGCTTATAATTAAAATGTTTTAGTTATAATAATTAAATCACATTTAAACATCAAAGTTTATTGTGGTCGTTGTTTATGCATTTATTTATTCCTTGCAGTATTCACATATTATTAAGTTCACCTGATTTGATGGAACACTACATCATCTGGGGGAAAAAATTGAACCTTTGTTAGTGATTTTTTATTAACTGTTTTAGAAAATTTCGTGTGATGCAGAACTTGATGTAGTTTGTTCGTGTTGAGTTAGATAGTTTGTGAATCCATGTGAGATGCGACTCAGGAAATTATCTTATATGTTGGGTATATATTTTGTCTTAGTACCTTTCAATATTACCACAAATGATAATTAATTGAATCATGGAATAAAGAATATTATTTTAATTGAATTATAACTACATATAGTATAGGGTTCTGGAAGTTTATGCTGAATCCGTGGTCTGCACAAAACTTTCATCAGTGAATATATTGAAGTCTTGGACTCTCTGAAGGTGGGACAATGAATTGGAATTTTGAATACCTATGCAATTACATTAAAGGATTGTGAAGTTATTGCTTTGTCATCTTTGTTGACTACCGTTGAGAATATATATTTGAAATTATACATTTACGTCTATATCCAATTTTTTGTAGCAGGTATCAGAATTCTACATCCCAAAGGATATCAGATTTGGTGGAAGCATTAATGTGTTATTCAAGAAGAACGTTATTTCAAAACTGAACAGCAAAATGAATGCAGCTCAAAAGGAACTATTCAAACGAACATGCTTCGGACACTTCCTCGAAATAAGAGAGATGCGCCTACAACATCAGGTTATTCACAAGTTTTTATTGATGGAAGTGCGACAATCCACTCATGATGAGATGTGGTTTAAGGTTGCTGGTAAACATCTAAAATTTTCTGTTGAGGATTTCGCTCTCACAAGCGGGTTGAAGTGCCATGGTGATGATAACACCAACGTGTTCAAAATTGGACATAGCCGAATTAAAGATTTGTTCTTCAAACACAAAAAGAACGTGTACAGGAAAGACGTTGAATCTACATTTACCAATCTGCCAACCTCAACTTCGGACGAAGACGTTGTGAAGCTTGGTGCTCTATACCTGATTTCGAGCTTCCTGTACACTACCACGACTGCAAACGTTGTGCCACATGAATATTTTCGGATCGTCGAATCCCCACACATGGATACATATCCATGGGGAAAAGAATTGTTTCAAATTACGTACATGTACCTGAAGCTCGCACTTGCCAAGACGAACCCATTGCTCGATGATCCCAAGGGAATAATGTCATACAGACTTCATGGTTTCCCTCTTGCATTTCAGATATGGATATACGAGTCCATTCCATCATTGGCTGGGAAAGTTTGTACAAGAGTTCGCCGCAAGTCCCCCCGCATTCTAAATTGGAGCACCGATGATTCACGCATATATGCTGCATACCTTGATAGGATTCTATTTAATGTGGATGAGGTAGTAAATACATTAACATGGACGCGTTTCAAAATATTTTTAAGGAGATATGCTTATTTTCAATTCTGAATTATCCATCTTCGAAAAATGACATATTGTATGATAGACATACTATTGAATACTATTTTTTCCCCCAGGTTGAAGTTGTGATGATCCAACCTACCGACGAGGAAAAGATGGCTGCTTATTACCAGGGGTTACCACAAAGAGAGCGCGTTACGATACCATCCACTATTGCTGCAGGGGCTGACCTTGTGAATGATCCAGTTCACATGGCAAAAGACCACAATCACGCAAGCTCTTCTAACCCAACATCGTTCATGACAAACAGGCACCAGGTGGCTCAAGACACATCGAAAATGGGAGAGGTTTGTTTATTTTATTCCAAGTCCTATTTTTTACATTTATGTTTACATACACAATCTCACTGTACTTCTCAAAATATGAACATATTACTCGTAGCCACCCATAATCCCAGTCCTGGAGCATCTAATGAATCAAATGGTCGAGATTCGTACATCACAAGCTCAGATTATAGATTCCCAAAATGAACTAAAGGTAGATGTCAATCGTATCGAACAAAGTGTGGAAACCAACTACACGGCACTCCTGACAATGTTTGTAAGGGCGAAGAAGCATTCCCCGCATGATAAAGATAAACATGACCATATTGTCGATCAATCGAACGAAGCACAGACAACTGACAATAAGGTAATATTCATTATCGTCACGTTTAGTTAATATTCTCCCACATAATATTCAATTATTAATTCATGTATATTTTATTCTCTAGAATGGCAACAATCAGGAGAAATCAGTTACTCCGACCATTGACGGAATGGTTAGCAAGAAAATTAAACAACCATCACAAAATCATAGTGATACACCCCACGATGACAACAATCCCGCCTCATCCAAATGCTTAACTGTTGTTAATAAGGACTCAATACAAACTGATGAAACAGACGACATAAACTATACCGAGGAGGATCTCATTCAGGTGGATGAGATAATAAAGAGTGCTACGTCAACGAAATTGAATTCTGCAGATCAGGTATCTAAGATTTCTACTTCAGTTTTTTATTTCATTTCTATCACAGAAATTGAATTCTGTAAATTAGGTTTCACAGCCCATACTTCTTAAAATATGAAATTGTATATTATGTTTAGAATTTTAATATTGTTAACACACAAAATCTATCTTTTTAAGGTTGATGGTAGCCAAACACGTCTGTCACATTTGCACGTGAGCGATGAATTTGGCAAAGATGTGCTTGTTCAGGAACTATTCCCTACTAAGGTAAGTACGTCAGCAATACCAACAAGGTCTACAACTTTATTGTTTTAATTTACTCCACATGGTGAAATAATTTATGTAATGTGCCATGATATGTACAGAATAGTTCCTTATCGCCACCTAGAACTTGTGTTATTGACAACGCCATGGGAAATCTTGATGAAACTACGTACAACATGAACGCCTTTAATGAGGAAATGGAACCGCCAAATGACGATGATGTTGAGATTTTCTATGAATGGTTCAACGAGGGATATAGGGCCGGACACATGTAATCCCCAATCTTATCCTTCCCATGTATATGCACTAATCGAATTTATAAACAATTCACTAATTTTTCATTACATTTTAATTTACAGAAAATCCAAGTTCCCACAAAAAAAGGATAATCTGAGCCCACCATTTCAGTTCGGGCCGTACACGGTTGAATCAAAGACTTGGTGGCACGAGTTGTGTCATCCTAATGTATACCTCAGGGATTCGGTACATATGTGATTAGCATAAAAAAGTTATTTATTGGAGATTTTAATTAGATTTTTATGATTACCTGGATAACTATGTTCTTCCTTTTGCAGCACGTGAATGTTTGTTTCTATTACTTCCGAAAGTTGCTAAAATTTAGCAATATAAAGTCATTCAAATGTACCACAACTGATTCATTCTTCGGCTCAATGGTCCGTTCTGCCTACAAAACATGCAAGGATGACATACAAGAGATTGCAAAATTCAAATCTCTAGTTGAGTATGCAAACGGGGATTACATACATTGTAACACATGCTGGACTGATGTTGAACACATACTCATCCCTATCATGATGGACAAGAAAGCACATTGGATACTTGGGCACTTTGACATCAAGGAAAGGGCTCTTTATGTGTACAACTCAAGCAGATTAACAGTCAGGGATCGGATGGTTGTAGCCGATGTAGAGGCATTTGCTTACATTCTTCCCTGTCTCATGGTAAATATCAAGGAATGGCAGCCCAACATCGTGGATGTGTTTGAGCGCGTTGAACCACTTGCAGTGAAGATTGCAAGTGATATCCCACAAGACGAGCATGGGTAAGTTTGAGTATCAAGCAATCTATTAAGTATTTTCAGATATAGCGATATATGATACAAATCAGAATTGTGTACCTCAGTTTCTTATTTCAAAAATGGACATACTAAATTTTTTTTTTTTTTTGACAGACACGATTGTGGTGTTTACGTGATAAAATATGCCGAACATATAATACATCAGAAGATATTGTCTATGTCAGAAAATTTCGAGCCAAACGTTTCAAGGTCATACTTGGCTGCTCAACTATATAAGCATGGATGCGAGAAGCTTATCGAAGGCTATGACACGGATATCGAACTTGCCCCATGTAGTGTCAGGATGCAAGGAAAACTGAAGGGGATTGTGCTTAATGAGTGATTGCCTTTAGTTGTAACTTATTTTCTTTTGAGTACGTAGTTGAAATTGTGGTATCTATGGTTGAATTAATTTTCACATTTTCTGTCTAGTAGGTCTAGAACTTTAATAATGGTAGGTTGGGATATTATGTTTGATGTCTTTATGTTAAAATAGTAATTTCGATTTCGTACTTCGTGATGTCTTTTTGTGTTGTTTGGAAATTACATTTTTTTATAAATAATAATGCGATCTATTCAAGGAGTTTATAATGTGTGAAAGTATTTTTATGTAATTGTTTATCTTAGAACATTCAAGTTCGGTTCCATCTACTAGTTCAGCGTGTACTGGGCGAATGATCACTCCACTTAGACAGATAAAGTATTCAGATCACAAGTTTTAACCAGCTTAATGGGAGTATTCCAGTTTGGAATTGCTGATTTGGAGAAAATATTCTAGTTCAAGAAATCTGTGACTTCATGGTTATCAAGTGAGAGTATTCAAACAACTTGATTCAAATGGACAGGGAATAAATTGAATTTTAATGAAGTTTTAGGTCAACTGATGTATCGTATCAGGCCTAGACAATATGTTGCAGTTTGGAATATCTGTTCTCCCTACTGTGCGTCCACATGATCTAGGTAATTGGTCAGTTAAACCACATATTCAGCCATCATGTAGATCAATGAGAAAATGACCATATCTATACAAGCCATAGCTTACATTTACACCAGCAGCCACCTGACACCAGTAGTGACACAAATACCATCTGGTGAAACGTCACAGACATAGTGTTTCCACACCAGCTGTTATGTGCTTACATCAATATTTATTAGGATTCAACTCACGATACGTATAATAATGCATTTAATCCAAATATTCTTAATATTATTGAGAAAATGAACAACCTGTCCAAAAAACATATAACAATACATGAAACATAGGTTTTAATCAATACACGGACATAGCAATTTGTCATCTCGATCGAGACGGATATAGAATGAATGATCATCTAGTTTTCTTATCCTCGTTTTCGTTTTCGTACACCAATAAGAGGTTGGGGATTCTTGCATGTTCTCCTATTGTGACCCCTACCCATGCACCTTCCACACCTAGTTGATTTTAACAACTCCAACCTTGACCTTATCCTCGCCTTCTTTGGCCTGCCCGGTTGCCTCTTCGATATAGGAGGCAAAATATCATCACAAGAATTATAATTATCTACTTTCCATTGGGATCGATCTCCGAGTGGAATGATGTAACCAGCATAAGATCTCACATAAAAATCTTTAGTGTGGTATCTTGAACAATAATTGTACGGTTGTTCACATCTATCACCAATTACAGCTAATGCGTGTTGACATGGAATCCCGTCCAACTGGAAATGACAGCAAGTACAAGTCATCAACCTCAAATCAACAACCTGTTGCCTGATACCATCCGAAACTTGATACAAGAAATCATTGGATGCAGATACCTAAGACACAAATATGACGTTAGGATAATACTAAGACACTCCACCAGTCAAACAATAAATAAATTGCGTTAAACGAGTGGCATAATTCCAAAAATTAATGATCAATTTACATGGCAGAGAAATAATATTGATGTTTCACATTGTTCATTGATAATTCAAGGAAGTTGGGCATATATCGGAAAACATGTTGATTATATCACACTATAAAAAAAAACACCAGGCTTCTAATATGGATTAGTTTTGGGTATGTACTGTCAACTTCCTGAAAATGTTGATTATATCACAAATGCTTTATTGACAGTCTTATGAAACTCAAAATGATTATAACACCTCTCAAGATATGTAAAATACTCCCTAGCATAAAATGGCAAACAGGTTTCAGAACATTTTAAAGCATCCTAGAGCTATTTTGGCACATGGGTTTATGAGACACTAGGCATAGGCATTAATGTATTCACAGATCCTATTCTATATTCTTCCTATCATATTTTTCATCTTCTGCACTAACTCGCAGATACAAATTCAACTAACAATATCTTGCATTGAAAATCCTATACAAAGAGACTATTCCAATCTTATAAAAGGCACAGAACCTGAATCACAGTTTAAATTATAAATAATTGATGAGTTCTAAAGAATCAAAAAGAAAGGGAAACTTCCAGAGAATTGACAAACTATTCCACTGTCTTATCACTGTTCTTGGACTAGCATTAGGTATGTACCTTCAACTTCAACGAGTTCTTTGAGTTTATCCTCATCAATTCTTCCGGTTTTGATGCGAGGCGTGTGAACGTTCCCTGTGCTTTATCCCTGTTCTTGGAAAACCATGTTTGTATTGTGTGCCGCAATGATTCGAATAAATAGTCAATTGGACAGTGCTTCACTGGTTTTGTAACTGAATTTACTGATTCAACGATGTTCGACGTCATGGCTGAAAATCTGTTAGTTCGCATGTGTGCTCTTGACCATTTATGGTAGCCAATGTCTTCCTATAATTCAAATGTAGAATTTTAAAGACTAATTAACGAATGCCATCAGTTTGAACATATAAAAGATAAAGGTACTTGTTCCTCAGAATATCTGTAACATGGTAAATTTTCATTTTAGTTGTTTAAATCATAAAGAAATCAAATTACAAATATATTAATGGCAATTTCTAAAAGTTGCCATGAACAAGATTTTCAAATTGATAACATATCACTAATGGGAAAATATTTTACGAAGGTGGTTTGCATTTGTCAGAACATGAAACCATGTGTAAGAAGTATTATATACACTGGTTTGATCCAATCATAAGTTAATAAAGTTTAGCAAAATAAAAGAAGAAGGTAGTAAAAGTACCAGATCTTTCCTGATGGACTTATTAATTTGATCTAGCTGTTTCATATGGTACTCAAAATCTTGCTTCGTGTATGCTCTAGCTGCTGCATTGAAGGGCCTTGTTATCTTTTTTCCGCATTTACCATAGGTTCTCCTAAGGTTTTGCAGTATATGATGTGCACAGAATCCATGCGATACACCCGGGTAAACCTCGCCCACAGCATGTTCTATGCTTGTATGACGGTCTGATACGAAACATAAATTATCCCTCTCTCCATAAGAATCTTTGAATCGTCTAAGGAACCAGGTCCAAGAGTCATTGTTCTCAGAATCACCAACTCCAAATGAAAGTATATATATCGAATCATTCGCATCCTGTGCGCATGCAGTGAATAATGTCCCCCCATATCTTCCAGTCAAGTACGTAGCGTCAACAACGACCACAGGTTTGCAGTTTTCCCACCCTTCAATAGATGCTCCCAATGACATAAAAGCATATTTGAAATGTCCATTGTTGTCAATTTCAATACTTGTTTTTGTCCCCACATTCTTCTGCTCAAGCTCGCTCAAATAAATTGCCAGTTTACTATAAGACATGTCCGGATCACCCATTACCGACTCCAATGCATGCTCCCGAGCTCTCCAGGCCTTGCCATATCTTAGTGTCAACCCGTACGTTGATGACATATCATGCATAATGTCAATAGGAGTGTAAATCGTTTTGGCAGATGTGTACTTATGCTTTATAAATTCACCTATCAACGAACTTTTCGCTTGACGATGATCTCTAATAATTGTGTCCATCATGCAAGTATGAACATTACGGATATAACGAACTTTGAAAGAATCTGTTTTGCCCATTTTTGAAGCTCTAAATTTCCATTTGCAATCTTCTGATCGACACTTCAGAACATATTCACGACGGTCGGACTTGTGAACCCTGTACTGGAAGTTGTTGTGTATGGCATATAATGCCATAGTCGTCATCATCACCTTCTTGTCCACGAAAATTTGATCTTCTGTAACATGTTCAACACTGGGTTTGGAACTTGAAACATGCTCCCATTCAGCATCGTACTCTTCAGGGGTCAGATTTGATATATCCATGGTGGTGGCAAACTCATGCATTGTTGGCCCTATACTAGGTTCTGACATTCCCAAATAAGGACTTACTGATGAGCATGGAATGTCCATGGCATTCTCTAAGACAATTGCATCATGGTCTGTGATATCCAATACTTCAACATGTAGTGCATACGCCGTTAACTGGGGTTCTTTTCTCTTCAGCTCCAAATAGAATAATAGTGAGTTGTCATTTGATATTCTTATTGAAGCCATATTCCCACCAGCTTCGTACTCAATTTTCAACATCCGGGACTTTACGTTGATTTTCAACTCTCTAGCTATCATCTCAATAAGTTTATCATATGTACATCCACTTGGTACGAGAAGTCCAAACGTTGTTCCATTGCATGTCACGAACACATTCAATAATCATATTCATGATATCAAACGTGTCAACAACGTAAGAAAAGTTCCAAGATCAACTAACAACTCGTGAAATTGTACCAGAAAATCATACATGTTTGTCGATTGTAAATCACCAGTAATTTACCAATTAAACACACAAAGATTTTAATGAGTGGAAACACACAGTTCAATGTTACGTCGACTGGTGTATATAGCAAATCTTGAAATTTTGATGGATTCCGAACGAGACTCGAATCATAAGCTACCGTTGAAAGAATAACGAGGTTCAGAAACGGAAATCAACTTAAATTCATACTACACGCCATAGTAATATTTTAGTACGAATTAGGGGTTTAGAAGATAATACCTGTACTCATTTTTTGCAGTTTCTTCAAGTGAACTCTGTTGAAAATGAAAACAAATCTCTCACACTGTGATGAAGTTGCAGTAAGAAGCTTGAGACCGTCGCCAATGATCTGTTTTCCCAATAGAAACCACAATTGTAACGTACCAGTTAACATAAATTTAGATTTTGGAATTCCCATAAGTGCAGCAGTTTGAATTAATGTCATCCGCCTTCTCTGTAAATTTGTAATTGTTGATTTCGGTTTCAATTCCGAAATGGGAAAGTTAAATGTACAGTATTCTCGGTTATATGATTAGTTGGTGCAGTAATTTTGATATATAAATATATATAATAGTATAATCAGTAATAATATATATTAATAGGGTAGTAATGATTTTTCCCCTAATTATTTTGCATTTATTATTCACAAGATCAACTCAACTTGTGACCTTTAGTTATCAAGGCCCTTTTTGGTTAAATAAAAATCAGATTCTAAGTAAATTTTAGTAAAAATCGATGAAATGTATGTTTAAAAAGTTGATAAAAGTTGCGAATTATATGAAATGTGTGATTAGATTAATTGTTGACTTTAACTTAAATTTTTATCAATTTTTTTAGCTAAATCAAACATGGGCTAAATTGTCTTACTGTCAAATTTACTCAAAATATGTCCGTTGGAGTTTGACTATCGGGATTTAAGTTGGACTTCAAGAATGTACGTCTCTTTGATTAGAGGTATATGCTTGCCAGAACAATCGCACTATCCTCTATCTAAGTTCCAGCAAATTCTTCGTGCAATCAATTTCTTACAATAACTACTCGATTGGATTACTCGATCCTGGTCTGGAGAAGAACAGTTGTGATTCATTTCCAATTAACAGTCATGTTATAGGAAATTACATAATTTCAGGTGTTTGAAAATTAGAATTCAAAAATCAGGGACCAAGTTTCATTATTCAAAAATCATGTATGGATATAATAATTAAATATCTACCCTCAATTCAATTCCAATTCCAAACCCTAAACATTTCATTTTATTCTCACCCTCACTCACGCACTCTCCATCTATCTTCTCCCTCTGCTACGCTGCCGCCGGAGACCTACCCATTTCACTTACCACGTCGTTGCCACCATGTAAGTATCACCGCGGCGATCTGTACCACGCAGCGTGGTGGGTGTGAAATCTTCTTACCTTTCTGTCACCGCCGCCCGCTGTCGCCGCCTAACCCCATCACCACCCTCAATCCATTTCACCCCAGAAGGAGCGTGAATCGTCGGCCAGGAACGCAAATCGCTGCGAGTTGAGGCAATGAAATGACTGGACGCGATGAAGCAGAAGCGGTATGTTTGCTAATTTTTATGTGTGGAAGCTGATTGTGTTGGTGCGATGTGAGTGGTGGTGATGGTTATACATGGTGGAGGTGGCTAAGTTTTCTTTTGAACGCCTTCTCTGTGCCGTGTGTACGTGGGTGATGTTGGTGTGGTTGTGGGGTAACTGTGTGGTGCCGGTGGTTGTGCAGTGACTTGAGATAGGTTTTGTGAATGGTTTTTGTAGG
>CAIGRF010129237.1:0-11532 GCA_903798235.1 Fraxinus ornus | reverse complement strand
GTTACTGCGAAAATCACGGATGAGTGGCATCCAATAAATTCTTCAAACGGGAAACTTCGAATTCATCAAAAAGAAATTAAACTTTCTTAAAATTTCAATTGCTTTAATAAATAAATAATATATTCATTTCATTGCATCTTTAAACTTACACAAGAAATCAAGGAATATAAGTTAATTTTTTTATATAATTAATTTCAAAATCATATCACTTATTTTTCTTTATTTTAGTTTCAAAATATTTCAAATTCATAAGCAAACAAAATGTCTTTGTAGAGGAAATTTCTAGAGTGGTTATGGCCCACAGCAAGATCTTGGATATGACATTTCTGATTATTTTTAATTCAATTAAAAGTGAGGTTAATCATGAATTATAATTGATTTTAAAGTGTCAACATGAGAAGGAAAGAGGGAGGGAGGGAAAAAAGTAATCATGATTACTACAACTTATCTTCCAATTCCAATCCAAAAGAAATTATTACTCACAAATTTTGTAGCTAATTTAGTCCTTAAGAATGAGAAAAATGAGAGCAATGGATTTTTTCATGTAAGATTTTCTTACTTTAAATTATGTCGTGTTTTTATTGTCTCCAGCCCATGTTTAAGTCACATTATTTACACGAAAAATGCATTTTTTTTTTTTTGTTTGTTAGGATGGAAAATATGTGTGAAAAAAAAAAAAAAAAGTTATTGATGTGATTAAAAATATTATTTTATTGAAGAATGCGTAGTTGAAAATGAGTAGAAGAATTAAAATGAAAAAATACCGTCAATAATCAAGAAAATAAAAGAAGGGACAAAAATATTAAATTGTAATTAATGTGGTAAAAAATTGAAAGACAAAAAATAACTATGTAAATGTAAATAAATTACTTAAAGAAAAAGATAAGTGATTGAATTAATAAAAACACACGTGCGTGCACATGAATATTAGGTACTACCTTCCAAAGTGCTAATCAAAATCAAATTCTGTTGTCGTAATTCTATTTGCTGGCTGAAGCTGCCTAGAAATCGAAAGCATCCCCCAAGTTTCATGTATTATAAAAGGAATTAGTCTTAATGTACATAATATTCTATCAAATAGTTTACATAATGGCCAAGTGGCGGCCCCCTATTGGGGGGCGCCTGGGCCCACTGGCGCCCCCCCAATAGGGGGCCGCCACTTGGCTATTATGTAATCCATTTGGTAAAACATTATGTTATTCTAGCATGATCCTTATAAAAGTTCAAATAACTTCAGTGAATCCATCCCCAGTAGAATTAGGAAAAGTACGTACAGAGCATTTTTCATAAGAATAAAATCTAAGGGTATGTTTGATTGCAAATGTGTAAAATAAGTGAAAAGAAAATATTTTACAGGGACTTGAATTGTCTAAAAATTATTTTATTGAGAATTGTAATTAATTATGTTTGATTGACATAATTTTCCACTTAAAAAATGTTGAAAGTTTTGTATTTGTTTGACTTTGTTTTTTATGAAAATTATCCATTAAAGTGATAATTTTTTCTACTATTGGGTCTAGAATTTGTTCCAATTGCAAAAAAAAAAAAAAATTATCATACCGAATGTCATTCGTTTGCCTTTATTTTGATTGAAAATTGTCAATAAAAATGAATTTTTTTTTACCATTGTGTTTTAAAATTTTTTCCATTACCAAAACAAAAAAAAAAACCTGGAAAACCTATTTCCAGAAAGACGAAAGGAAAATATTCACAATCCAAGGAAAAAGGAGCGTGGTGGAGGTGGGTTGAAATTTTTTTTGCCTAGAAAATAGATGTTATCAAACAATGCAAAAAGTGGAAAATGGAAAAAACTTTCCAACTTTCCTAGAAAATGGATGCTATCAAACATAGTCTAAGTGTACAACATTAGTTGACAACAATAGTTGACAGTCATGTGTTGTCAAAATCCTACCATGTGATGCAAAAGAGTAATGCTACAAACACAATCTAGGTGACTTTAATGTGACACTAAATGACATGTGAAATTAAATAAATCATTTAATTTCACCTTTTATTTAACCTATCATTTAGAATCACCTAAACTGTGTTTATAATCCCTCTGAGGATGAATAACATTACTCGATGTAAAAAAGAGTTTTTAAAATGGATAAATATGATGATCTCAAGCAGGATGTTGTCAACCAATATTGCACATGTAGGATGATACTTTCTCTATCTTATTTTTAACCACACATTCTTCAATAAAATAATATTACACGCAATTTTTTTTACAGAGAATTGAATTGCCTAAAAATTATTTTACTGTGAATTGTAATTAATTGGGCTTGATTGATATAATTTTCCACTTGAAAAATATTAAAAGTTTGGTGTTCGTTTGACTTCATTTTTTATGAAAATTATCCATTAAAGTGATATTTTTCTTCTACTATTGCGTCTAGAATTTATTCTAATTGCCAAAAAAAAAATTGAAAAAAAAAATTATCATACCAAATGCCATTCGTTTGGTTTTGTTTGCATCAAAATTGTCAATAAAAATGAAAATATTTTTTACCATTGTGTCTAGAGTTTTTTCTCATTGCAAAAAAATAACACCTAAAATAACTTTTCCCACAAAAACAAAAAGAAAATATTTTCCAACAATCCAAGGAAAACAGACGCGTGGTGGAGGTGGGTGGAAAACATTTTGCCTAGAAAATATATGCTATCAAACAATGCAAAAAGTGAAAAATTGAAAAAACTTTCCAACTTCCCTAGAAAATGGATACAATCAAACATAGCCTAAGTGTACAGAGTAATGTTATTCATCCTCACTGGGGTTATAAACACAGCCTAGGTGACGTTAATGTGGCGTTAAATGATATGTGAAATTAAATAAGTCAATTTCACCTTTCATTTAACCTATCATTTACAGTCACATAGACTGTGTTTGTAACCCCACTGGAGATAAATAACATTACTCAAGTGTACAACATTGGTTGAAAACAATAGTTGACAATCATGTGTTGTCAAAATTCTACCATGTGATGTCAAAAATAGTTTTTAAAAATAGATGGATATGATGATATCAAGCATGATGTTGTCAATCAATGTTGTACATGTAGAATGGTCATTTCTCTCTCTTATTTTCAACCACATTCTTCAATAAAATAATATTACACGCAAATACAAAACTTTTTCTTATTTTTTAATCGCATATCTTTCATCAAAGCGCTATCTAAAATGCATTCTTGGAAGAATAATGTAACTCAAACAGGGTGTATGTTCTTGATACAAACCAATCTCCTTCTATACACTCACTATTAATCTCTGCCCATTATAATTAATTCCTAGTGTGGTGTCCCTTTGGACCAAGCTAACAAGTTACACTTCAAATTCTTAATTCATAACCATCATTCCAAACACACAAACAAAAATTAAACATAAAACACAAAAAAAAATTCACTTAGAATGAGCACTAGCAACCTACATACCTTTCTTCAATTAATTTTCCAATTTCAAGCTGCAAACACAACAATTCTTCAATCAGAATAATAAATCAATCAATCAATCAAACATATTTTACACTCATTAATCTATTTTGAAATAGTAAATTGATGGAGAATGTGCGGTGAAAAGAGAAGGAAAAGTAAATGTAAATGTGCTTCCGGAAAAATAGGAATCAAACATCCATGTGGTTTTAGAAAAGAGAATGTATGTATTTTGCCTAATCCTATCCGGACCAAACGTAAGTTCGACTAGATGCCAGTTGATAGTGGTGTTCAATATTGTGTATCAAACTAGTGATAAGATAATTAATTAACTACTGAAAGTAAATTATATACCATTACTGAGAAGCATTTTGTCCATCATCGCCACTTTTAGTGTTTTGAGGCTGCTGCTGTTGCTGTTGATGTTCAAATTGATCTGTGTTCATATTCAAACCTCCTCTGGAGTAAGCATTAAGCGCCGCTAACATCCCCAAATTCGTCTCCCCCGACACATTTAATCCAAGATATTGAGACGCAGTTTGCTGTTGTTGCATTAGCATTGATCCCAATTGCAATGGACTCGATCTTCCTCCTTGAAATTCGAGATTCCCGGAATAATTGAACCTCGGCATGAAATGTAATGGCGTTTGGAGACTGTTCCCACTCGGAAATGGCCACATTTGAGGGGTTGTCCCGGATGTGGCCGCCGCAGTTAAAGCCTGGCCGTTGCCACCGGAGGTGAATGGAAGCATCCAGAACGCGCCACCGCCGGCAGTAGTTCCGCTGCTTGGTGCTGGTGCCACAGCCCACATGGCAGTGGCGGGCATCATGTTGGTATGTCGGATTAGACTCGGAGAAGATTGTCCGGCGGCCGGCGATTCTTGCGATTTTTGTATAATTTGCAGATTGTTCCCCTTGAATTGCTTGTGTGAAGGTGAATCGGAGCCTTCTCCTTGAGAATTATTAGTCCCTTCTTCTTTGAATAAATCTTCTCTATATCTCTTATGTGAGTAATTCTCGTTGGGCTCTTGTTCTCCGCAGTCGCCACCATCTCCAGCTCCGCCGCCGCTCCCGCTAGCTAAAGATTCTGCAATTTGAGCTGCTTGTAAAAGATGAGGCTGCTGCTGCTGCTGGTGGCGAAACCCTAACATTTGTGAAAAATTCTCTTCGTAAGCGTTTTGTGATGGCCCTAGTACGCCATGAAAAGAATGTGGAGCTGATTTTGAAGGTGGAGCCGACAGAGTGGAGCCGCTGCTTCGAAGAGAGATGTTGAGGGTCGAAAAATTAGCTGGAATTGTGCCGGTACCTGTGGCGGCTATGATAGCTGGCTCAGCTTGCTGTAAGAGCCACTCAACCGTTTCACCGTCGGACTTGTGGCCTAGTTCTCGGGTAAGCTGAAAAACCCTAGCGGCGCAGACTGCCGGCATTCTTATGCGCCGGCCCCGGCCGTCGACCTTCGTGTGGCGGTCCTTGGTAACCTTTTTTGGTGGTGGTTGAGTTTGTACTTGCTGTTCTTGTGGTTGTACAGTAATTTGCAGCTGGTTCTGGGATTTCTTGGAGGAGTCAACAAGGATTTCTGATCCGGTAGCGATTGCTAAAGAGGCGTTCACGACCTTCGGCGGCCGCGGTGCCTGAATGGGGGAGTAGGTGGAACCACTGTTAGTGGCTGTGGATGAAGACGATGACGACGCGCCACCAGTATCTCCACCAACAGACGAGTTAGTAATGAATTGTGCTGATTGGCCATGTTGGTACTGTTGATGGTGGGCGTTCGGGTGGAGGCGCTGGAGGAGATGATGAGATGGAGTGAGGTAGTAGGTGGCTGAAGTGGTGGCGCCACTAATAGCGGAGGTGGAGGAGCTAGAGGTGGTGGTGTTGATTTGTTTATTGTTTCTGGAATCCGTGAGTTCCATGTGTGTCTGTGTGGGGTAATCCAAGAATTTTTTTGATCAATCTTGAATTCTTGATGTTTATGTGTGATTGATTAACCCCATCTCCCCCTCTTTCTTCTTCTCTATACACATACACACAGATAGATATAGAGAGAGAAATATGAGAGAGAGAGCTTCAAAATCTTGCAGAAACTGGACCTAATTAACTAGAGTTTGTCAATTTTTGTGGGGTACTTGATTGACTCTTGTCTTTCTTTCACACACAAATATGTGTATGTGTGTGTGAGAGAGAGGGACTGGCAGAAGTGAAGAACAGATGCCACTCGTGTGTGTGTCTGTGTGAGAGAGATAGGGGGTGAGAAAGATTATTTAGCCCCTAGTTTGTTTTGGGGGAAAGTATTTTTTTTGGAGAATTATGGTTAATAAATAGAAAACAATTGAGATCAACGTGTAAAAAAAATTTATATAAGAATATGTGATTGAAAATGAGTTTTGAAAAAAATAGAGCTAAAAAAAAAGCTATTTGAATCCCAGTAGTTCGACAATCGAATCATTCAAGTTACGACGTTCAAGTAAGCTTCATTCATACAATATGTTTTTCTCTCTTACCTATTAGACATTTTCGAGATATTAATCGTAACTTGAGTGATTCAAAGTCTGAAATGCAGTAACATTAACATGTGCACATGTGACCAAACTAATGGAATTTGTAGTGTCATCTGGGAAGCAAATGTGGATGAAAGTAGCATAAGAATGCCCACCAATTTTGGGGTATTTTACTTTTTACCGAGGCTTGATACATATTAAAATTTTTATTTTCATTTTTTTACTCTCAACCACAAATTCTTTAATAAAATAATATATTACATCACATCAATAACTTTTCTTTCTTTTTCAACCACATATTATTCATCAACCTACTATTTTAGAATACATTCTTCTAAAATAATGTGGTTCAAACACACCCCCAAATTTTGCTAAGAGATAGTCCATGTTTGGTATATATTAAGATTTTCATTTTTATTATTTTACTCATTTTTAACCACACATTTTTCAATAAAATAATATTTTCCATCACATCAACGACTTTTCTTTCTTGTTCAACCACACAATTTCTATCAATCTCCTATTTCAGAATACATTCTTTTAAAATAACGTGCCTCAACCAAAAAATTTACCAACAGCAAGTAACTGGACAACGGTATAAAAAAGGTTTACCCTGGCCCACCACCATGTTGATTGGCACAGAAACTGTCTTACACTGTGAGTCTACTAAACTTTCAAGTTCTAATTCTACACTGTACATGTGCGCATGAACTATACTACAGTTTTGCCATTTTTAGTACAAGTGAAATTACACAGAAAGCAAACATTTATTAATTCAGGTGGGCAACAAAAAAATTTGTCATAAAATATGAGTTCATTAATCTTTTATTGATTTTATCTTATTTCATTTTATTTTAAGACTGAACACCATTGGACATGTTTATCAGTCCATGAGGAAAAACTCATAACTCATTAGTTAGATATGAGATGAGTACCTTATGTATCATAAGCATTGGATATAATCGAGTCCTACCATATCTCCAAACAAAATGATGATTGTTCTGTACATGAATTAATGTATAGGAATAGATACGACAATATGCTAAATATAAATAAATAAATAAAACTTGTGAGAAGGCTCCAACCTACACCAAAATGTTCAAGATTTAGGAGCGGCACATGCATCTAGCTTGCAAAATTAAAGGTACTTAGCCACGAAGTCAAGACCATGACAAATGCATGGTCATCAAGTATCGTAAAGGCAAGGACTCCAAGAGGAAATCAAGTCTGAGGTTACGAACAAGGATAAATCTACTTGTACAAAATTGTTTACATAATCTTTCACCTAATGGATAAGTAGAGGCCCCCTATTGGGGGGTGCCTGTGGGCCAAGGCGCCCCCCCCCCCCAATAGGGGGCCTCCACTTGTCCATTAAGTGAAAGATTATGTAAAAATTTTGGTACACCTAGCATAACCCTACGAACAATGAGCTCAATATCATATACTAACTCCAAGGAAAAATCATGAGGCACATGATATGTTTGTACTTTGAATATACATATATCAGTAAAAGGTTTTTCCACAAAACTTTTAATTAACCGTTCAATGCACATACTGTTTTTTAATAAATAAATAGATTATTTTTTTTACTAGCTTATAATCGAGAAAATGAAAGCTTTTAACGTTCTGATTCTAAATATATAGTTTGAATTTTGTTTCAAACACTAAATTCTTTAAAGTATCTCTAAACAAAAATGCGTAATACCTAAAGTACTCCGAAAAAAGGGTAAATTACATAGACTTTTAACGAGGTTTCTGATAATTTTAGAAAAATTGATTTTTCAAAACTTATGCGAACTCTTATTCCAAATTTTGAATAATAAATACCTTCCCTGATGTATATGAAAATTTTAGAAACATCCTTCCTTTTTTAATTATTATCCAAACCTTCCTTATTTTCATGTTTTTAAATTTTAACAACTAATGGCTCTCGTAAGGTTTATGATAAGGGTCGAGGATCAAACATATAGATTAATTGAAGGGTCCGGAATCAAATATAAGGGTCGGGTCGAACTAGTAACTAAAATTAATTTATTAATGTACATATTTATATATTGCACATGTTTGGTCCCTATTTTCTAAAATTCATTTTTTCCCCAAATTTATTTCAAACGTGAAATCTACGAAAACATTGATCGATTAACTAATTCTCTATAGAATTTGACACTCATTCGAATGTTGTCCCGATTTCTATTCATTCGATTTCTAACCTATGACCTATCCAATTTTTTGTGGTTCTCGATTTTTTCAATTGGATCAATCGGTCCATTTTTTTAAAAAAAAAATTTGAATAATACATACCTCGCTCAACCACTTTTCTCTCATATTTAACATAAACACTGGTGGTAATATTTAAAATACTAGGACTTGTTTGGACCAGATTTTAATCTGATTTTAATTTACACCAAACACTCTCTTAATAACGAACTTTATTCCATCTTGTAGCTACTTTAACAATAATCATTATTGTTGTTGAAAACAATACTTTGTTATTCGTTTAGTAAGAAACGTTAAAGAGTATTTTAGGTATCATATTATTATTAAATGCGCTACGAGATGGAAGAAAATCCATAAAGATATTTTCAGCATTATCGCTATTATTTATGTTAACGAATGAAAAAAAAAAGTAGTTAAGCGATATATGCATTATTCAAAAACTTAAAATAACGGAAGTTTCCATATATTTAGAGCCCGTTTGGTACTGATTAAAATCCAATTAAAATTAAAAATATAGTCGTTATTGTGTCTCACTCGTCTAATAAAAGTCAACAATAAGTCAACAACAGCTAATTTTTTAATTTTAATCCGATTTTAATCTCTATTAAACGAGTTCTTAACAGTCATTTTTTTTCGTCAAATCACCTTCCCCACCTGAGATTCGACACTGTTTCTCACTATATTCTTCTCACAAATTGGTTTAACCCTTTATACATTAATTTCCCATTGAGGGTGACAGATACACAGACTGGCCAGGAAAGCATACAGATAAAGGCCAATAATGCACTGGGGACAGCTAATCCCAACCCAACCGCACAATTTCTGACTTATTTTTTATTTTCTTATCAAGTTATTAATATGGGCCCCCCACAATTTTGCTACTTTGGAGAACAAAATTGATGGAAAGACAAAACTGCACTCGTTCATAAGCTTTTTAGAGATGGCAACCGGCAACGGGGCGGGTTCGAGACAGGACATCCCCGTTTTCTGTCCCGTTTAATTTTTATTTTAATTTTTAATTTTTTTAAAAAAATTCAGTTAACTAATTTTTTTTATTTATAGTTAATTATTTTTTTTATTTTTTATGGGGCGGGTTCCGACGGGGACACCCCCTTCTCGTCCCGTCCCGTCCCACCCCACACCACTAACCCATCGGGACGGATTTTTTTTTGCCCCGAATAGTGCCAGGACGGGACAAATTTTTTTAATCACTAAAGCTTCTTGAAGCAATGTATAAAATCTCTAAACTTTGCAAATTTTATATGCCGTCCATTAAATGTTTCTTTTTCTTTGAAAATGCCATCATTAATAGCATGTGAGGAATAATGTTTTCGTCAAAACTTTTTAATTTTCAATGCAATCACTAAACACAAATAATAATCGTGAGACGTAGATGTTTTGCAGAAAAATCCCTCTTAAAAACCCATTTCTTGAACAAGTCTTCCTAGAGCTTAATGAATTTTCCTCCGCGTTTCATGCATAAAAGAACCCTCGTCTTTTATTTATGAGTCATGCTATGGGAACATAACCCTTGACATAGGGGGTGACATAATGATGGTAAGCTGAGGTTGTGTTTAGCGTCATCAAAGTAATTTTATCGTCTTCTTGCACCATTATACACAAGGATAAAAAAATAAATAAAGAATTTTGCTAGAAGAACATAACCCTTGATATAGGGGGTGACATAATGGCCAAATGTCACCTCCTGTGTCAAGGGTTATGTTCTTCTAGCAAAATTCTTTATTTATTTTTTTATCCTTGTGTATAATGGTGCAAGAAGACGATAAATTACTTTGATGACGCTAAACACAACCTCAGCTTACCATGTAAGGAAATAGTTGATGGAGGACAAACCTGTCAATTCAGCCCCAGAAGTTTCCTAACCATTTTAGTCATTTTTATGTAATAATTTGTTATTTAGAGCCAGTTTGGTAACAATTAAAATTGAAAATATAGTCGTTATTGGATCCCACCCGTTTAATAAAAGTCAACAATAACGGCTCAATTTTAATTCGATTTTAATCTTTACCAAACAAGCTCTTAAAATATTAACTTATTATTTGAGGCGTATCGATTATAGAAATTAATGGTTCAAATAACCAATTGTCATATAGAATTACAATTACAATCGCCGACTATGAATTTCAAAATTTTGAGTATTAAATTCAAACCAAAAATGTATATTAACACCATGTTTGATTCACATTCTTATAAAAATTCATTTTTAACTACACATTCTTCAGTAAAATAATATTACACGTAAATATAAAAAAAATTCTTATTTTTTAACAACATATTTTTATTAAATCATTATTTAAAATGCATTCTCTACTCAATAACGTGCATCAAACGGGGTCTAATAATCAAGCAGGTCAATTCCACCTGGACCCACTTTCTTTCTTAGAATAATGCTAGTTGATTGAAAAAGATAATCATAAGATGAAATAAAAATCAAATAATCATACATGCACAACCCATATCCTCTTTTATAATCATCCAAACAATATTTTATTGAAAAGAATAAAAAATAATATTTTTATTTTATTGAATTATTTATTATACATAAATAAAAGAGAATTCTTTTCTTCTTTTTCCCTCTGGCAATGATACACTTGGAGAATCCTCTTTAATCTTGAAATCATTTTTTCTTTCTTTCTAATAACCTTCTTTATTTTTTAAAATTTTAAATTAAAACTACTTATTTCCATATATACTGTGTAATTATAATTCAATATAGTTAAATTTCAATTTGATCAAAACCATGCTCGGTACAGCTTAAAATTCAATTAAAATTGAAAATATGGCCGTTATGGGATCTCACTCGTCTAATAAAAGTTAACAATAACATGTAGTTTTTCAATTTTAATTTGATTTTAATCTCTACCAAACACGCCCTAAATAGACTTAAATTTAGTTAAAATCAATCGTAATAAGATTAAATCAGGTTTATATTTTTTCTCTATCTATCTCGTCAAATCAACTTTGGGCTATTGCGTTGCGATGCATCAGACAGGAGCTCGAATGGAGGGGAGGGACGTAAGTGAAAAAAACATATGGACCGAACTCGTTGAAGATAAAAAGTGAGAGAAACGTAATTACAAGGATGACGAAGATGAAAAGATACAAGAATAGTACAAATAACTTTACCTTTTTAACACTGGGACACCAATTGAAGACATTTTTTTTTAATAAACCTGTCGTGTTCTTATTTTGTTAAACAATTTTGTGCCCAAAATGGAATTGGTCCACAGAATTTGGTCTTAAAAGTAAATTAATTGACCAATGCATGCTTATTGTTTTTTCAATGAAAAACATAAAAATACTTAATTTCTCAACATATCTAATCTAATCTAATCTAATCTAACTCTTCTATATATAAAATGTGTCTA
>CAIGRF010129207.1:20113-45767 GCA_903798235.1 Fraxinus ornus | reverse complement strand
ATGGAGAAATCACTTTAGATGAAGCTTGAATCATTGTACCAAGGTGGAGATTGTAAAGAATATGACACAATGATGTTGGGCCTTACTAAAAGAGATGGGCTGCTTATTTGGACTATTGGGTTGGATACTTTATTACTTGGAGGCCTCTATCATGTGTCTTGCCTTATAATTCTAGGGTTGGCTCATTTTGGGGATAGAATTTTCTTCTCACACTCTCTCAGACTTCTCTCGATCTCTCATTCTCTTAGTCTCTTCGCACTCTATCATGCGCCATTCTTCTGTTTGAGTACAAAATATCGAATCTTTTGTAATTGTTGGTAGTATAGTGGCTTTACAATTCTTGAGTGGTTTGTAGTGAGTCTATTGTGTATCCGTGAGTGGATTCTTTTTGCGATTCAAGAGAGTTCGAACTTGTGGTGATGATTCTTGCGTGATTCATTTCTGAGTGCCCATTGTAATGATGAACAGGCTTTGATTCTTGGTTTTATAGAGTGATTTCTTCTAGTTGGCGGAAGCTTAAAAGGGATTAGGATTTATCAGAATCTCTTGCCTTAGGTCAAAAATTCTTCGTGTTCTTTACTATTTTTCAGTTTCTTGCACATTTATTTTTGTTGATTGTATGTTTAATTGGCTGATTAGTGCGATTTAATCTCTACATCATTTCTTTCTTATTTTTTTTAATTAAGAAGTTATATGTTGAAAATGCCGTATATGTCCCCAAAATTTCAAAAATTTTAATTTGGGAATAAATAAATCTAGGGGCCTAATTTTCACTTAAAAACTAGATTTTTTTTTGTATTATAACCCAAGCCCAGAATAGTTGCATCGAGCAATCCTACATAAAGGTGTAAAATAAGCATGAGGCGGGCTTTTCAAATGTTGGCCGTAGCATGCTTAAACGACGTGACACACTTATTTACATGAGCGTGAATAATGAAGATTTAGGTTGTATATGTTTCAAAAAATTAAAATTACTATTTTTTCTGATTCTCTAACGAAATATGACAAATTTAAAGGAAACTTTTTGATTAAATTCAATTAACTTTTATTAAGGAAACCATTCGTAGTAGTAATCTTCAACTAACAATTAATCATAGTCAATAGCAATAATATCGTTGTCACGTATCGCCACTACACTCCCATAACTTTAAAATAAAAGGCGCCAATATTGGTTTTGATTTATCTCAACTTTACTAAAGCTTGACGGATGTCGAAGGTTTCCCACTATCAGATTTAAGAGTGGTAATTATTCGATATGAGGCTTCCATCATGTCCTACATTGCCTTTATCTCTAGTGAAAGAATGATTCCTAATGGATTTCCATTACTCTTTTCATTATAGAATTATGCTTGCATATTAGGATTATCTTGTTTGCTTTTTGGATAGAACAAGGATGTTAAAGGATGTATATTGTCCACTAAAAGTAGAACCTACAGCGGGAGGCTTTCAAGCCCAAATTACTCATAGACTAGATTAGTTCGATTTTTTTATTTTTATTTTTACTCTACCCTAATTCGAAACTTGTTCTGCCCTTGAACACTGACTATTGTTAGTAATCACTTTGAAATAAGCAATTTTTTTCTATACGTTTTGTCAAACAAAAGTATCTATTACAAGTAGTAACATATTTGTAAGGAAAATTACTTAAAAATAGAGGGAAAACAAGAATTAAAGCGAGTACGCTAAAATTTAAAGATGAACTAGATATAATCATATTTACTGTTGTGTTGGTTATTGGATTTAATCAACATAAGAAAATTATTTTTCATTTGAAGATTAAATCCAAATGAATGATAAAATCCTAGATCACTTTGAGTTCATTGAATTTTGTTTTTAAATCCTCCCACATAAGAAAAAGATAGTAATCTTGAAGGAGCCTTAAATGGTATTTCAACTTTCTAGCCAAAGTTTCATCCCTTAGATCTTCTCCCTTGTCCTCCACCTTTAAGTGCCTCCATTTTTGGAAAAATGAGAGAATGCAACTAACCCTAATTTTGAGAAGATGTGCCCATAAAGGACATAGTTATAATGCTCAATTATGGTTTTATAATTGCACTATTTTCCTTGAATTTTATTATAGTTGACAAATTAAGTCTCACACATATATTAGAGTTAAGAGAGGAGCCTAATCGGACTCATAAGACCCAAGTTTCAATAGATATTTCTAATTGGGCCAACTCTTGACCAATTAAGATACATTTATTAATCCTAATTTAGGGTGTGTTTGAGCCACATGATTTTGGAATAATGTATTCTGGAATAATAGATTGATGGAGAATGTCTCATTGAAAAAAAAAAGTTATTGATATGATAAAAAATATTATTTTAATGAAGAATGTGTGATTGAAAATGAGTAGAAGGATGAGAATGAGAATTTTAATGTGTACCAAACATGAGCTTATTCTACCAAAAAGCTAAAATTATACTCTCGAGTTGAGTAATAATTGTGGAAGCAAATTATGATCCGATAACAATATCCTCCATTATCATTCTACAAGTCAACTCCCATTTGACAGTCGATATATTGAAACTGATCGTTTTCACCTTTCAACATGTATTGCCTTCTAAGTCGCATTTTCATAAAGCAAATTTGTTGTTAACTAATCACAACATAGAGTTCAACGATTACATCGTCAGACTATTGAGCTCAAGTTCAAATGTCTATAGAAAATGCTTCAAAGTGATGATCGTCTTATCGTGATGATTAACAGATTCCACAATTGCAAATATATGATCTCTAACTATTTCGCCCAAATTCTCAAAATACCGATATCAGTCTTGTAATTAAGATTTCACTCATTTGCACCCAAAGAACTTGAATTAGTAATTAAATGTACATTACTCACTTAAGATTTAGGTGACTTGTTCGATGATGGAGTATAGTCTCATTCTTACCAGTCACAAATGAGTCATCTACGTGATCCCGTTCAATGTGCACCAAACACATCATTATTCCTATTCTCAAGATCTAGACAAGTCTCAGTAAGAATAATTCAATATTATCAACATAAAACGTCCAACTTTATGTCCCAATTAAGAACGTTATATTTTGATCACGTTACAAAATGAATCTCACTATACTTGAACCATCAATTATACAATTTGTAACATCGTATATGATCGTGAAACTTTATATTATTGTTACAAATTAAAATACGCGAATAATCGAATATTAATTCATAATGTCGTTCACAAGATATTACTTGAAAGGCATCAAACTAACATGTTGAGATGAGCTAAATCATTTTAGGACAATCTTCTAAAGTGAAAAGACAAAACAACATGTCCAAACTTAACCTTTGGCAATGACCATTTTTACTTAAAAGTAAGTCAAGATTATACCTTTTACGGCTTAACTACACACGCTCATATCACTCCCACTTGTGGATTCGATAGAAAACAATTGTTGGTTCCGCGTTAAGCATCATCAAATGGAATATAACTATTTAATAAAATAGTATTAAGAAATAAATAGCAAAATAGTTAGGTTAACGTTTAAGTAGTTTGTTTTCTTTGAAAAAATTAAATCTGTTTGCATTCTGAAAGCTTTTAGAGTATAAATTATTAGATAACGGTGTAAATGAAATTTAATTAATTATCCCTTTCATAATAAAACGACTCAATTGAAATAATGTAGCATCAAAATATACAATACTTGAACACGTTTTCAAAGCTTTTCACAAAATGAAAAAAAAACGTACAATGCCCTTTTGTGAAGTTGATTTTCAAGAATTTATTTTTCGTAGAATGTGTGAGTAAAAAGAGAAAAGTTATAATGAAATGTGAATAATAATTTTTTTTGGGAAGAATGTCTAGTTGAGAATTAATGTGAGAAGAAATTGATTTTGAAAAACATGTTTCAAACAAGGGCTAAATTTAATAATTCTATGTAGTATCACTGTTGTTTACGCAGTACTATATTGTCATTAGAGACAAGTCTAACTAAACACATGGATGTGAGATCTATTTAATTAAACATGTAATATAATTTCACTATAATAGACCGATGTTAGACACAAGGAGTGTTACATGGATTATTACTTAGCTCAAAGTGAAATTTGAATTCATTGAAATTTGAGAATAAATGTAGCATACTCCTACCAAAATCTAGACAAACATGATATAGTTTTTGTCGGTTGAACTCTATATGATGGTCAGGTTTTAGATTTGTTTATAAGCAGTGGTTTTGAGCTCTTTCTTATTTCGGTTCAGAAGAGGTAATTCCTCCACTTGCATCGGCGGATTGAATAACGTTTCCTATACTTGTTATGTTGAGGTATATTGAAGAAATGAATAAAAGTTGGTAATAGGAAGTAAGGATGGCAAAGCATGATTTCTTAAAGTCTACCTAGGCAAGCTTCTTCATTCATCCATTTAGGACTAGCTAAGAAGATGTGGATGTAGGGAACCTGGCTGAGGAACAACATTTTAGTAGGATTTAATCAAAGTATGAGAGTTTAATCTCTGAAATAGAGCTTACTCCAGCATACTAGTATAAGACTTAGATTAGGACTTGATCAAATAGAGAGAATACCTATTAATCGAATTTGTCTCTTCTTTAAAATCTGTATTGTCTAGTATATGGTGACAAGTATGTTCACAGCGTCTCGATCTATATACTATTGGTGCAAATTAGATATTTATCACATTTTTATTAGACAGATAAAATAACTTTACAATATTAAGCCCTTGTTTGACATCCATTTTTTACTTATTCTCTTTCTCATTTTTTTCTCTTTCTTCATTTCAATTACACATTCTATCAATAAAATAATATTACACATAAACCCAAAAATTTTTATTACATTTTAACCACACATTCTTCGATCAATCACTCTTCCAAATCAAATTATTCTTCAAAATGGGTGTCAAACAAGAGCTAAATAAGAAAAAAGAAATTAAATATTACATATCATTGAGTATAGCATAACGTTGTTTAACAACAATCATAGTATAATTCTAGCGAGAAAACTTCACTTACAAGTTACAAGTACCCTTTTGTTTCTTTTGACCATTTGAAGAAATGGTCGCATGTGTAAGGAACGTGGCCTTTCACTCACACAAAAGAAAGATTCAATTAAATTTTCCTTCTAGTGCATTTTTACAGACAAAAGTATTTGTAAAAATTAATGAAAATCATGCTTGCACTTTTGTGCATTGTAAAGAATTGCAGTAATTCTAATTGGTGGAGCCAATTTGATTAATCAAAGGAAACCTAATCACAGGCACTAATCCTTTTGAACTAGGTTAATTAATTCAATCCTCACTCGCTTATTTGATAAGAGACCAAACTTTATTCATTGCTTTATTATATTTATTATAAAAATATATCCAACACCACGAAGTAGGAAAACTATAAGAGTGATTATATAACTGGATAACGTATTATATTGAAGAATGTGGGCAAACCATAAGCAAACCACACGCTCACCTATATAATATTTCCACTATGGAATTGGCCACTGCCAAAATCCTATATACATACGTATGCAAATATGTAAGCAATTCAACAGGCGTTTAGGCAGCCGAAATTTGAACTTTTTCGTAAATAAAAATATTTTTTTTTATCTAATACATTGAATGAATGAAGCTTATAAAACCCTAGTTCGAGAAGAGAAACTTCAATCAGTCATGCTGCACTGCCATCCTTATTTACAGATAAATTGACATAATTTCACATGATATTATATTATTAGACGGTTTTAAGAACAATCATCATTTTCACCTACTTACACATCTGTCAAGGAGAATGGTAGAAATCATATGGCAAAGTAGCGAAAGTCTCAAATCTAATGTGAAGATAATTTTTAAGAGATGTGGCGGTTTACATACTCTCTTTATTCCATTATATTTAAGAAATGTATGTTAGTCTATAGAAGCTTTGTTGAAATTCTTTGTATAAATTTAAAGTAATTGACATGATAATTTTACTGTATTTAATCACCATTGGTATATTCACTTATCGAGCTTATTCACCAATTTAATTTAATGATATCTTGTTGACTTTTATTAAGTTCAGGCCGTTGACCAAATATGGTTTGTAGAGTTCATTCGAAACAAATTTTACACGTAAATCCAAAACTTTTCTTTATTTTTTAACCACACATTTTCCATCATTTTACTATTCCAAAATGTATTTTAACAAATAATGGGAACAAACATGCACTAAGTGTATTTTTCTTTATCTTTTACAATGTAAATTTTGTATCTAGGTGGAGTTGGATTATTTATATAAAAAAAGTAACAGCATTACAGTTTTATATCAAAATTGATACCATGGATCGACCGACGAAGTCCAACACTAATATGGAAGGAAAATGATAGTGGTACATATGGAGGTACATAAGGGTGTCCATTACCATAATGGACACCCGGCACCCCCCTATTGGAGGGAGTGTCGGTTATGTATCCCCCTATGTACTTGTAGCAAAACCCAATATGGAAATACTATGTATATTATCAACAACTTGTAACTGATGTACAAATTAATATTAAGTATTTCAATTCTTTTGATTAATCTTGTATGCACCTACTATTGAAAGTTTTAGGATAGATTCTGATTAAAGTCAAAATCCATTTGGTCCACAAGTGATAATCATCATTAGGGAACAAATGCTATAATTAGTAGCATTAACACCAACTACAATTGTGCCAGCGGAAGACCATTCAACATTGGATATTTTATTATTTCTCAAATAAAACGACTTAATTTTAATTGTCTAAACCCACCTTTAGGAAAAGAGAAGGTTGGTTTGAATGTATACCATTCGCTGTTTATTCAACTAAGTACAGCTTTTGTTTTCATTAGTAAATTTTATAACATTTTCTTTTATATATTATTAAATTTTAAAAACATTTTCCCGTAATAAGAGAAAATCGTAAAAAGATATTTTGTTCATAATTACTTGTTGAAAATTGGGGTCCCAGAAAGCTAGATGGTGGCTAACAATTTAATGAGCGGTGGTCCACGTGAGGCGCTTGGTGGTGGGGTACAAACAACCCTCCAAAGCTGAAGAAGCGAGGGATGTGTGACGACACGGAGGTCTCGCGCTCCACCCTAACCTTTGGCATTTGGCTTCTACACTGGTACCACGTGCATGTTAATTTTGTATTAAATTCTTCTTTAAATATGTGTTTGTGTGTGTGTGTGTGTGTGTGTATATATATATATATATATTCATATTTTCAAATATGGAAAGTGAAGATGAGATTGTTATATGATTGAATATGTTTACATACAGCTCATGTTCGTCTCCCATTCTTTTAAAATTTTTTTTTTTATATATTCATTTTCAATTACACATTCACACAATAAAATATTTTACACATAAATTCAAAATATGGGCTTTTGGTGAATATATTATCCAAAGGCGAATATGGGTGGCAATGGACTGAGTCAAATCGATCCAAGCTCAACATGTTGAACAAAAGGTTGGGCTCAATTATGTGCATGAGCTCATTTTCAAAAGATCAAATAGGTCAAGGCTTAGGAAGTTATGAACCAAGACATTCAATTTAATATACTAAAAAAATAAAGGAATAAGCCTAACATGTATAGCCGAGTATCAAATTTCTTAAAAAATAAATACACCCTATTGATCCATCCGGACGCATCCATTCTACAACAATTTCGTTTCCTACGGTCATGGTTTAACTATGTTGAAATGGAGTAACAGAATTCCCCTCTAGTTATGACTTGATCTTACACCATTTGATGATCGACTTTGCTAGATCATTTTGGTCAACCCATGAAAATACTTGTAATATCTTTATAGAGGGTGTTTGATGTAGATTAAAGTCAGATTTTAAGTGGACTGTGATAGAATTTTTTGAAATGTGTGGTTGAAAAGATGTGGAACTCATGAAAGATGTGGTTGATATTGATTGCTTGACTTTGACTTAAATTAAAATCAGATTTTAATTCGACCCAAACATGCCCATAGTCTTTCTTCCTTTAATTTGAAAAACCTCTTGAATTGATCATTAGTGTTTAAACCATAGACTGAATGACCATTACTAATTTGGAGCCCGTTTGATGCTCAATTTATTGTATATTTTAGAACAGTAGATTGATAAGGAATGTGTGGTTAAAAATAAAGAATTTTTTTGAATTTATTTATAATATTATTTTATTGAAAAATGTGTAATTAAAAAAAAATTGAAAATAACGAGAATTAAACAAGAATTTAATAGCTACAAATGTAACTAGTTTGACCATTTTATGTCATTATTATCCTTCAAGGCTTATCTCAACCGTATCTTTCCTCACTCACCCCACGTACCCCTCGAGTGCCCTAGCGTGCCCCGCGCATTCGACAAACCTAGCACCCATGCTGACACGGCCCATTACAGCCACGTCATCCTCCTAAATCTCCTGACCACGTGTCCAACTACAAATTGCCCCCTCTTTATCCATCACGGAACCACAACAAAATCGTTCCCATGTCACCTATTTCTCGTCATGTAAATGCATATTCTTAGAGAGAGAAAATCCCAAATTTCCAGATTTTACTCAATAAGAAAAGGGGAAATTTTTTTATTTTTATTTTAATTTTATTTTGGGTGTATATATATGGCGACGCCGGGGATACAAAACGGTGGCGTAACGGTGATGGCGGCTGGACCTGGACCCGGGCTGTCAGCGGTGGTGGATCAGAATGGACATTCGGCGACTGGGTTGAGGAGTTCGTCGCCGATTCGGATTTTCTTGTATTTTCACAAGGCAATTCGGGCCGAGCTCGATGGGCTTCATCGTGCCGCCATGGCCCTCGCTACCAACAGAAGCGGTGGGGACATAAAGCAGTTGACGGAGAAGTGCCATTTCTTGCGATCGATTTACAAGCACCACTGTTATGCGGAAGATGAGGCTAGCCTCTTTCTCTTTCTGTATTATTGCATATTTCTGTGTTTGTATGTATAATAAATGCCTCGTGTGCTAGAATTGGAAGATAATTGATTTTTATTAAGCGTAATTGAGCTGTTCTTGTATCTAAAATTTGGTAAGATTTCTGAGAAATTGAAGGAGTTAAACTGTTGGGCTGAAATCCTGAGTCATAAAGTTGTTGTGTACCGGTTTAATTGATTTCTTGATGATATTATATTTGATCCAATTGAGAGGTTTACATTGCAGCTTAGTTTAGTTAACCACGTCTACAAGTGTCTGCTAATTATATTTCAGAATTTTCATTTATCTAAATTCTTTTTTTGTGCGGTCGGCAAGGTGGAGTTATATGGCTAGTTATGCTGGTCACTGAATTTTCTACTGGCCATTAATATCTATACAGTTTATTTCTAATGTAGTTGTGGATTTTCTCGCGAGAACTGGTTGATAACATTTTTTTGGAGAATCGAAGAAGAGTGGGGAAGCAAACTCTTCGTGCTTCTTCGAATAGGATAATGAAATTTCTCTGCATTCTGGTTCAGTTGTGCATTATTCTTGAACAAACTGATTTATACATCAAGAAGAAAGATGGACGCTATGGAATTAAATATTTTAGAAAGTAATTTGTAGTACAAAAATGTTTAAAGATGATATAAGTAGTATGTTTTACACATCCTCCCAAGTGGGATAACATCACAAATTTATGTTACATGTCAAATACTAACTATATTTGTGAAATTTGGAGTTTGTTTTATTATTGCTTTACTTTGACTTTGTCCTGTATCTGCATTTGATGACGTGAAGAGTAAAGACTACATCTTACCTGTGACTGTTGTGTATTATGCATTTGATGATGTGGAAAGTAAAGACTGCATCTTACATGTGACTTTGTCCTGTATCCGGCATTTGATGACGTAAAGAGTAAAGACTGTATCCAGCTGCTGGCTAGCTATTGGTTGGGAAAGATTACCTAATCGTCTTGCTTTCCCCCCATAAACTGAGCGTGTTTTTAATTCCAGACTAATTTGGATCATGGATGGAATGAGGCACAATAATTCTCCGTTTGGATACAATTTATAAATTAGTTTATAAATTCAGTCAAAATCAAACATTAATTTCAACCACATTCATAATTACTACTCATTATTATCCAAACATTTCGTGTAACCCACTAGTGTATCTCTTTATAAATTGATTGACAAATTTGCCAAAAGAAGGCTAAGCCCCTGTTTGAGCCCCATTTTTTGGGAAACTATATTTTGGAACAGTTATTTATTTATTTTCGAGAATGTGTGGTTAAAAAATAGGAAATTTTTTTGAGTTTACGAGTAAAATTATTTTATGGGAGAATGTGTGGTTGAAAATGAGTTTTAGGAAAAATGGTGCTCAAAAGGGGGCTAAATAATCTAATGACACATAATGAAAAGATGTCATCTTGGTATTGTTAATCAACCCCGGTTTTCTTTCTCAATAAATATTATGGGACTAAAAGTTAACAAAAATTCCCATCTCCAAAGTTAGCCTTCCACATTTTTTTCCTGACCACATGTAAGTAAAACAAGAGGGAAGAACACTTTCCTTAACAATCCTACTTAATGCCACTGGTCACTGGCTTACTCTGCTAAAATGACTAGAAAAATCATCAATCATCCATCAGCAATTGTTACCCATATTATTAGTTCACAAAGCCCAATTAATATTTCTACTAGTTTCCAGTAAAACCAAAACTTAGAGTTGAGCTATGTGATCATCAATCATCCATCAACAACATTGTCACCTGATACAGTGTTCAGAACCACAACTATGTTTGTTTTTCTGTTCCTGCCAATAAAACCAAAACTTGAACTGAACTATATTGGAATACATATTTTGATCCTGAAATATAATGAAAAGGGAAGTTTAAAAAAATATAAATTGATAATTTTTTCTTCCATCTTTTAAAGTCTCATAGACCCAACACTCCCATAAACAAAAAAACATGGATCCGACGCTTGTTGCCTTATTCCTAGTGCTTAATAATGAATCCTGCTCATCGGTGGGATAATTTAGTCAATCAATTGGATGGTTCTAGTACCTGAAAGATAAAATAGCAATCATGCAAAATTAATAATTTAAATAGCAACTTCTAACCAAACAAATGATGGTTTAGGACTAGCTATCGATCCCGCATAATCTCATGAGCCAAATGAGGCTTTATGGAAAGTTGTAGTCACTTTGAATTTTGAATTTATTACTCTTTATACAACTCCTGTTACTTTAAATAGGTTATGCGTGGGCCTTTGTGTGACTCCATTTTCGAATCTTGAATTTGAAGGCAAATGTGATTTCTAACTAGGGTAAATAGTATAGACTTTCTTTTATGATAGACTTGCATGAAGGTTCCACACGAATTGTGCTCTGTTTTTGATTTAGATATGCATAAGCGTATTAAACGGTCACAAGATGAATTGGTTTAGTCTGTGTTATTCATTGACAATCTAGTTTAAGTTGGCGAGACCAGGAAGGAAACATCGTAAGTTAAGATTTTGGATACCCACTTTGTAGTTATGGTGTATGATACTGGATAATTTTAGTTCATCAAGTGCATTGAAGAAATTAACCAAAAAGGAGGATGTTAAGATAGATGTTTAGAGATGACTTAGATGGTTGAGGAATGTCTTGCATGAAGTTTAAAAAACTTGCATGCACAAGAGCATTGTCATCCTCTTAGCACAAGCTGTAACAGAGAGGTAGATCAAAATCAACATAGTTTCATATTGTTGTAAAAGACCTGATGTCATTGGTCTTTTGAGTATGTGTGGTTTTGGATTAAAATTGTTGCAAAAGGATTCATTTAACTGACCTCAAGTTAATTGAGCACAAGACTTAGATTCTTATACATTAGAAATTAGAATGCTGCAAGTGTTTGCTAGCAGAACATGATCTTCATGGATTTCTCATACACGTGCTTTGGGCGGTGCATAGGATTGCCACAGCTTTAAAATTTTCCTCAATAAGTTCTGTGTTAGGTTAGGAGTTGCATTTGGACCTAATGTGCCATTCCTTGTATCCATATTCTGAAAGGTTTGTGCATATGTAGAGTATGTAACGAGCATTTTCCCCAACTATCCCCATTGTAAACTAATGAGTAAAACAGGTACTAATCATCATGTTTTTTTTTTTTTTCCAAATCTTGATGGCAGGTTATCTTTCCTGCACTTGATATCCGTGTAAAGAATGTGGCACGAACTTACTCCCTTGAGCACAAGGGAGAAAGTGTGCTTTTTGATCAGCTATTCACATGGTTAGACTCCGTTACGCAAAATGAAGGGAGCTACAGGAGAGAGCTGGCCTCCTGTACGGGAGCCCTTCGAACATCAATCAGTCAGCACATGGCCAAGGAAGAGGAGCAGGTTTAGTTTTTATCTTTCTTTTTTTTTTTTTAATCATGACACTTGGCAGCCTGTGGTATGTTCATCTAAAAAACCGTGTACTAAATTAAATTCCAGTGGGTAACAACAAAACATCCCTGTTTTCTTAGATGCTGCCTTAGCCATACTTCATTAGGATTAATAGCCTACATACTCTCATAACTAGAGCTATACTAGGAAAGAAGTAGCAGGTCTTATTTTCATTTCTATTAGGAGTTGTTAATCTAATTTTTTCACTAAAATTAGCATAAATACATCTAATTATTGAAGGTTGCCGATCATAAACAGAAATAACAGATGGAGTCTTGAGCTAGAATTTACATTGGTGGTTTATATTTTACAGATTTGTTGAAATTACGTGATCATGAACCAAGATGTTCATACATTTGATGTTCATACATTTATACCCAAAGATCATTTTCCTTGGCTGGAGCCGTTTTAATGCAAAAATATTTTGCAAAATGATTTTAATGTGATGGGTCAAAATGTCATTGGAGTGTAATCAGCTGGGTGCAACTTGTATGGACAAAGTACCGTTGCCGCTTGAAAATGATGGTACATTTTACTCTGTGATTTTACCTTCATTAGCTTTGGAATATCACATTTCCTGCTGATTTGCTCGGGGTTAGACATTGTCCTTTATAAATTTCTAATAGTTGCTGCAAACTTTGGGCAACTGAGCTTCTCAGTTTTTATCTCCTTGATTTGTTGTTGCTGATCCTTAGCCTTCGTTTTGTTTTGTCTCTACATGATGTTTGAGTTCTTATTTACTAGGAAAACCCAAAAGGGGAACAGTGAGAAATTGAATACATATCCTGTAGAATGTGTTCATAAAACGACGTCTCCCTAATTCCCTATTACTGCATTGTGTATATAATTTTAAACACAATTTTATAATCTTGAAGGAGACAACTTGCATTCTTATTTTGTCATTTGGAAATTCTAGGTATCACTGTTGCTCAGAAAAGGGTGTAATTTTATATATTCTGTCTGATATATTTTTAGCATGTTAATTTTGCAAGTAAGCGGAAATACTTTGAAAACAAGGCTGCAAAACTTCGTACTTCGTATTTTTCTAAAAGGCAGCTGATGCGATTAAATATTTTTGTACTACTTCAAACCCAGGTCTTTAATTTCCATATATATTCTCTACGAAATGCTCGCGTTTTATCTGAGACAAGCATCTGCTTTTGTGGCAGGTTATCCCATTGCTTATTGAAAAGTTCTCATTTGAGGAGCAGGCATCATTGGTGTGGCAATTTTTGTGCAGCATTCCTGTGAATATGATGGCAGAATTCCTTCCATGGCTTTCATTGTCAGTTTCATCTGATGAGCGGCAGGATATGCGTAAATGCTTACACAAAATAATCCCTGAAGAAAAGCTGCTTCAACAGGTTAGATACCTCAAAGTGCCAAAAACACAAAAATGAAGGTCTGTCTTATGACATTATTCTGACTTATATTATCTGTAATGAAGATAATATTTACCTGGATGGATGGGGTAAAGATAAAAAGCAAACGTAAACGTTTAGAAGATGATACCAGAAATGGTAGTGCTCCAGATTCTTTGGCTAGGGGCTTCATTCTTCGAAATGAGAATGGACACTGTGCTTGTGACTCTTCAAGGACTGCTGAAAGTGATCGGCTGTCAGATTGTAATGTTATGATGCATGCCGTAGATCATCCAGTAGATGATATATTGCATTGGCATAAGGCTATTGAAAAGGAACTGAGTGACATCGCTGAAGCAGCTAGAAGCATAAAGTTAACTGGAGATTTTTCCGATCTATCTGCCTTTAATAGGAGGCTTCAATTCATTGCCGAAGTCTGCATCTTCCATAGGTAGTTTTCGTACTTGTGCCGTGACACTTCTTAATTATGATCTCCTTATCTAGTTTAGATGTGCCTCAAAAGTTCAAAAATGGAATCAAATCTATTCTTCTTATTAACTGCTTTAGTGAATTGGAGAAGCTGAAAATATTGTTCTTAACATCATTGTTGTCAGTGCTTTCCTTGTGATATACTTTACCATCAGTTTTACACTCCAAATTAATGTTTCACAATGAAGTGCCATGCTTCTGTTGCTTTTGTTCTTAAATGAGCTTAACTTATATTACTTCTGCTGAAGCATTGCTGAGGACAAAGTTATATTCCCGGCAGTTGATGCAGAAATGTCGTTTGTCCAAGAGCATGCAGAAGAAGAGAGAGAATTTGACAAGTTCAGATGCTTCATAGAAAGCATTGAAAGTGCTGGTGGCAACTCGTCCGCTAAATTTTATTCTAGATTATGCTCACAAGCTGATCATATAGTGGAGACCATAAAAAAGCATTTTCGCAATGAGGAAATCCAGGTAAGAGATTTTGGTGATGCTTTATTTCTGATAGGTTCAGCTTCCTAATGAAGTTATTTACACTTTAAAGATGTGAATGCAAGCACAAAGATCCAGTAATTGGGGGCTATTCTGTTCCTACACCATTTAGTACTCGTGTCTTCAAAACATTCATTTTTTCAGATGCTGCATTTAAAAGCTGAAACTTACAATTAAATTTCACATTGTATCTAGATAACTACTGATTACCCTAAATTCTAGGTTCTTCCCCTTGCACGGAAGCATTTCAGCCCCGAACGGCAGCGAGAACTTCTGTATCAAAGCTTGTGTGTTATGCCACTGAGATTGATTGAATGTGTCTTACCATGGTTGATCGGATCACTGAGCGAAGTGGAAGCTAGGACTTTTCTTTACAACATGCATATGGCAGGTTCTCTTTCTGCTTCCCTATTTCTAAATTTTGTCACTTTATTCTCAATTACTATTAACATGGTCATTGGCCAAAGGGTTGATGTGCATGCTTTGTTTCTAATTCTGTTATCTAATGCAGCTCCGGCATCAGATGGTGCATTGGTAACTCTGTTCTCTGGTTGGGCATGCAAAGGTTGTCCAAGTGGCACCTGTTTGTCTTCTAGTGCAATTGGGTGTTGTGCTGCAAGAGTGATGACAGAACCCCGTGAGATTTTCAAGAGATCTTGTCAATCTTGTGCTTGTTCGAGCACCTCTATTGAAAAATTAAGTTATTTTGAAAAGACAGTTGAGCCTGCAAACTCAGCTTGTCTAGGGGAAAGTAGTTCTTGCAATTCTTCAGTGATAGAGTTCCAGAAAGCATCTCTCACTAACCAGTCTTGTTGTGTTCCTGGTTTAGGAGTGAGTAGCAATTGTCTTGGAATGAGTTCCCTTGCCACAGCGAAATCATTGCGCTCTTTATCTTTTGGTCCTAGTGCTCCTTCCCTCATCTCCAGTCTTTTCAACTGGGAAACAGAGATCAACTCCAGTACCAGTGGGCTCACAACTCGACCCATTGACAACATTTTCAAATTTCACAAAGCCATTAGAAAAGATTTAGAATTCCTGGATGCTGAGTCTGGTAAACTCAGCGATTGCGATGAGACTTTCCTTAGACAGTTTAGTGGTAGATTTCGTCTTCTATGGGGCTTATATAGAGCTCACAGTAATGCCGAGGATGATATTGTATTCCCTGCCTTGGAAGCAAAAGAAACCCTTCATAATGTTAGTCACTCTTACACATTAGACCACAAGCAGGAAGAGGAGTTATTTGAGGATATCTCATCTGCCCTAGCTAAGCTTTCTCGACTCTATGAAAATTTGAACAGCAGAAGTTTGACTGGAGATTCAAGTTCAAGCCTCTCCAGTTCTTCTGACCTCATTGATAGTTTGAGAAAATATAACGAGCTAGCTACAAAGATACAGGGCATGTGCAAATCCATTAAAGTAACTTTAGATCATCATGTCATGCGGGAAGAAGTTGAACTTTGGCCATTGTTTGAAAGTCATTTTTCTGTGGATGAGCAAGACAAACTTGTTGGCCGCATAATTGGTACAACAGGAGCTGAAGTGCTTCAGTCAATGCTACCATGGGTTACTTCAGCTCTTACCCAGGAAGAGCAAAATAAAATGATGGACACGTGGAAACAAGCAACCAAAAACACAATGTTCAGTGAGTGGCTTAATGAATGGTGGGAAGGGACTCCAGCTGCATCTTTGCAGACATCCACACCGGAATATAGTATCTCTAAAGGTACTTGTAATGCTTAATATATCCTGCCTTGTAACTTTCCACTATTAATTCTGTGTTTTGGACAGTTAGATGCACATATTAAAGAATTTGCTTGCTGTTGCTTCTTGAACTTCAATTTTTTCCATGTTCAGAATATGAGTTACATGAATCATTGGACCAAAATGACTATACTTTTAAGCCTGGGTGGAAAGATATTTTCCGGATGAACCAAAATGAGCTTGAGTCGGAGATAAGAAAGGTTTCTCGTGATTCAACTCTTGATCCAAGAAGAAAAGCCTATCTTATTCAAAATCTGATGACCAGGTTCCCCTTTTTTAAAACTTTGATCTTTTAGATCCCAATTTATCACTAATGTCCTGCTTTTTACTTACTGTGGTTGGTGCATCTATTATCTAGCCGCTGGATAGCTTCTCAGCAGAAGTTTTCACAATCAAGAACCCGCGAGACTAAAGATGGTGAAGATTTACTTGGATGTTCCCCATCATTTCGTGATCCAGAGAAACAAGTCTTTGGATGTGAGCATTACAAAAGAAACTGCAAGCTTCGTGCTGCTTGCTGTGGCAAGTTATTTTCATGCAGATTCTGCCATGATGAAGTCAGTGACCATTCTATGGACAGGTGCATTTCATGAAATGATTTTATCATATGGAAACTACAAATAAAAAAGTTGTTCAATGATATTCAATTGTTTATTTACAGGAAGGCAACATCTGAGATGATGTGTATGAATTGCCTAAAAATTCAACCAGTTGGGCCTGTTTGCACAACCCCATCTTGCAATGGGCTTCTGATGGCAAAATACTATTGCAGTAGCTGCAAATTTTTTGATGATGAAAGGTCACTTTTCATTGAATTTGTTCTGTTGGTAGTGTCTTGTGGCTCCAATAGGTTTCTTTCTTTTAAATTATCTCAACATTTGAAATTGAAAAATCTCAATATTTGAAACTGAAAAATCTTTAGATGATTAAGGGCCTCGAATGAAGCATGGACTGAGGTTTACTTTCCATTATTCATGATTGTAAAATGGAACAGATTATTTGCTTTCATATTAATTGCGTTCACCACTTCAAAGAAAAGAAATACATTGTTTGTCTTTCCTTTGTTCAGATTTTAAGGATTTTTTGGAGTAAACTTATTGTCTACATTACTGCATCATGTTGAATATTTTCCTGCGTCATTCTGAATGCCAGTAACAGTGTATAATTGTTAATTAAGTTTGTAATTAGGGAAGCTTGTAAATCTTCCTACTCATTCCTGGCCAACCTTTCTCAGGAGGTTTGTGCTGTTGCTCTAACGATTCCCTTAAATTTTACGTTCATAACTCTGTTCTAAACCAGCGGTTGGTTCAATGCATATCTTCTAGAGACATATGGTACATAGATACACACATACAACCAGACGTGCATTTCATGTAATTTTATTAGATCACAATGTGAGTATATAACACTAGTGGAACTCGTGATCTGACTTTTTCCATATTATCCTTCAAATTTTAATCTTCAGGGAAGTTTATCATTGCCCATTTTGCAATCTATGCCGTGTTGGAAAGGGACTTGGTATAGATTTTTTCCATTGCATGACATGCAATTATTGCTTGGGAATGAAACTGGTGGATCACAAGTGCAGGGAGAAAGGCCTTGAAACTAACTGCCCCATATGCTGTGATTTTTTGTTCACATCAAGTACATCTGTAAGGGCGCTTCGTTGTGGCCATTATATGCATTCTGCTTGCTTCCAGGTCTGGTCTGGTCTGTTCTGTTCCGTTCTGCTTAACTTGTTGGGCTGTGTTTGTGAACTATATAACACAATGCTGGCATTTACCTTTATTTTCCATAATACAGGCGTATGCTTGCACGCACTACATTTGTCCTATATGTAGCAAATCTATGGGAGATATGTCGGTAAGTAGATCCTCTTTATTTCTTTGAATTATCTTTGTAACTTAGGGAGGGTGGTTGTTGATGAAGTGGGAACAAACTGATCAAAAATATTTTTAGTATTTGTTCTTCCTTTGAGGTAATGCAGTTAGTCATTTAGGATCAATTGGATGATGAACAACTTTCTTTTTCATTTTTCCTTTTTCTGCGGGTTGTGGGTGAGGGCTTGGAGTCAATACAAAAGGGCCACAGGAATGTTCTGGTGTCTGCTATTATTCTATACTGCTAATGTATACAAGTTAACTTGAAAGATCGTATTCTGCTTCTCCTATCCAGGTCTACTTTGGCATGCTTGACGCTTTAATGGCTTCTGAGGTGCTTCCGGAAGAATATAGGAACCGCTGTCAAGTAAGCATCAATTCACATTACCAACGTGTCTTACTACTCATTTGCTTGTTAAACCAGTGGTTGAGGAACTTCATTTGGTATGTCCAGGACATATTATGCAATGATTGTGACAAGAAGGGAAGTGCACCATTTCATTGGCTGTATCACAAGTGTGGCTTTTGTGGGTCTTATAATACTAGAGTAATCAAGGTTGACAGCGATCCTAATTGTTTGACATAATTAACTATCGATCTCCTGTGGTCATTGATGGTTGTTCGGTTCGGAAACCGGGATTACATATCCTGGGACTGTTGGGGAAGGAAAATAAGTTCAAATCTTACCTATTCTACTCTCCTGGCATCTAGTAAATATTCGATATTTTTCCAAAATTTTGGTATCATTGTCTGGAATAGAATAGAGTTGATCTCCAATTGCTAAATAGAAAAGAGAGAACAGCCTCCATTCAGTTTCCATTGGCCCTAGCTGCTGATTTATTTACTATTTTCTTCCTTAATTGCAATACTCACTCGAGTAAGCAACCTGTCCAGTTTTGAGTGAATCCATTTATTTAGAATTACATAGGGATTCATACTTTCCAATTGTTTCTCTTCCTTTATTGTTGAAAAAAATTCGATAAGTGACTACAAAAATTATTGTTTTACATCACTACTTTAAAATTTAGTCAAAGTTGTCAAGGATAAGTAGAGAAGTGATTGATAATCCAAAACTTGTACCGTAATAAATTAAGGATATCCCATTTGAGTGTTATGTGAACTATTATGTATAAAAATTATGTACAACTAGCATTTCTCATACGATCATGTGTTGTTCTTTTCACCCATTCTTTTGCCAAAACTAGAGCATTTAGCTTGAAAGATACAAGAGATTACACTTATGATGTTTTTGGCTACTATTTTCTCTAGAGTTGTCTATATATTAAACTTTTTCCTTTTTCCCAAAAAGAAATGAATAAAATGGAAATCTCTTGATTCAAGAAGTGTCTTTACAAAAGATAGAACAGTTTCATTTTATTATTTAGTTCTCGTAAGTGAGGTGACTCTCATAATATTTGAATGGTCTGAAATAAATTTAATTTAAATCTTAAAATTTTTATCCATCAAATTATACTTAACATAAGCTAAGAAAGGTACTTAGAAGATCATTTCTATTTTCATATGTTCTATATGATAACGAATGTACATGATTAGCTATTCAATTTGTTTTTATTAACTTAACTAGATTTAAAAAATGGTCTATTCATTTGAAATGGACGTGCTTTCGTAATTTCACCATATTTCAAATTTAAAATGTGAAAAAGGATGCCATAGTATCATAAATTTGCCATAAATATTAATAACTATAGCAAAATGTAATATATAATATAAATAAATAAAAAGGAAGAGTTCAAAATTTCAAACTTTGACATTTGACACCTTATCAAGCACTCGCGCACAGACGATCCTTTTTTTTTGAGTTGTAAAGTACATAAATATTACTCCATTATTATTATTTTGGGAGAATTTGTTAAAGAGTATAGTCAAACAACAACATTGGTTAAATAAACTCCTTTAAATGTTTTTTTGATAAAATAGCCTTCAACTATCAAACACAATAAACAAACGGGTAATTATATTATCACTACACATTTTAATTACTACACCACATTATAATCACACCACAATTAAAATATATTTTTAATAATTACACCACAATAAATTTACAATTATACTTCTAATTCAATAAAAATGAAAAATGAAAAAACATAATAAAATATTGTGATGTACTTATCATCAATATTAATCCTCATTTTCATATCTAATCCCAAGGGCAGTACCATTCCATTCGTCTCAATAATTGCATTAACTGGATCAAATTGGAGAATTAGGTTAGTGGATTTGATTTTAGTGAATTTTGGTAACTCCCAAGACTTCTAACCTTGAGAAAAAGAAACAAGTACAAGAACCATATTGTGAACTTTATAGAAATTCATTCACAGACACTGTAAAAAACAATAAATGGAAAAGTGTGATCAATTGTTTTTTATCATTCAAAAACCGCGTATAAAATATTTTGATTAAAATCATCATCAAGATGAGATTTATTAATTAATGAAATGTTAAATATAAGAATTCGAGGAGAAATATATTTGTTCCCATCATAGTTCATTATGTAATAAAAACATAGTCGCCTTGAACATTCTTTAATTCTGAATTTATGAGCACACGATAATTATACTAGTGCAACCAAAATATTGCAACGGCCATCCAGGATCTTCATTCAACTGCAAACTAAAAATACAAACAAGAACAAAAGAGAGACGGAACATTCAAAGGCTAACTAAGAATAATAATACACGCATTATGATGAGTAAATGTGTTTAAATTCGTGAATCATTTAACAATTAAAATCAGATTCTTAATTTTTAAACTTGACAAATAAATTCATTTATCGTGAGGAAGAGAAAATTATCTTGCCACCATGGAAGAAGGCAAAAGTCGCCGGAAAAAACTATGAACAATGAGATGTTGAGGCAAAAAGAAAGAAAGAAATTAGAGTTTATATTTGTGGTGTAACAATAATTTATTTAATTAAAAATTATATTTAAACCCTAATTATGTAATTTTACTTAAAATATTTTAGTAAATAAGAAAATTGTGGTATAGTAATTAAAATGTGTAGTGGTAATATAATTACCCTAAACAAACAATGTCAAATGTCATGAATACCCTCACCATTGGAAAAGACCATAACACCCTTATCAATCCAATTAAATCCCCCAATTCAATTTTTGATCTCCAAAATCACAATAACTCGTTTTCTTCTCTTCAACTATTCTTGCTACTCTAAAATCCTATTCTTCACTATATTCTTCACATATTTGGGTATCTTATGAATATTTATCATCTATATTAAATCTCATTTACATTTGAAGAAAGAAGAATTTACATTTGAAGAAAAAAGAAATATAATTTTAGAAATCTTATGTAAATTGTACATTTATTAATGAATATAGTATTAAATAGTATTTAAGTTGGTGTTGTTTTTGTACTTGGTGTGTTTTTTATGTTGTTTGCAACTATTGGAAGGTAATGACACTCCAACTGTTATCCGAAATATAGAACGTCATTCCAGTTGTTTTTCACTACGTAAAATGACACTACAGTCGTTATCTACTGTGATTTGATTTTTTTCAACGAAACGATCTCTAATAATGGACTCCTCACGTAAATAACACAGAAAAATTGACCATGTCACAAAGAAATGTTGAAATGACATAGCTTTTATATTATCGAGATGGTGAAATCACAAGTCGTCCCACTCATATGTGTCGATTAAATTAATGAACATATCTCTAACTTTTGTACATGTCATGTGCATATTATAACGTAAATAAGCTCAACCTATTATTTTTCAAGGCACGAATAGGTCATGGCTACTTACAGTCGTGTTTACACATGCAACAACACGTGCCGTTTTCAAATCCAGTAACAACATTTGTGTCGTTTTCAAGTTCAGTAACGACACTTGTGCCGTTATGTTGATTTCTCAAATACTTTGCTTCCTTTACAACGTAACGACCTCAAAAATTGGATTCCCTAACTTGAGAAAGTCAAAAAGTTGATCAAGTGACAAAGAACGGTTGAGTTGGCATAGGTTATACGATATCGAGTTGGTGAAATCACAAGTCATTGTATTAATTCGTTAGAAAGTATAATTAATGAGCTTATCTCTCAACTTTTGTAAACGGCATTTCCATCTTTCAACTTAAATGAGTTCAATCTATTGGTTCTCGAGAGCATGGATTGATTGTGGCTGCTTATACTCGGGTTTATAGACAGAACGTCACAAGTGTCGTGTACCGACACATGTGCCGTTCTGATGACTTCTCCAATATTTTGCTTCTTTTTCACCTTAAAAATTGTACCCAATGACTTAAGGAAGTCAGAAATGTCGATTAGCTGTTTTAGATACTTGTTTATTGACAGAACGACACAAGTGTCGTTTAACGGCACATAAGTCGTTCTGATGATTTCTCCAATATTTTGATTCCTTTCCGCCGCTACGACCTCAAGTACTATACCCCCTAACTTAAGGAAGTCGGAAATGTCGATCATGTGAAAAATAATGATAGAATAGACATAGATTATATGATATATTGTTGGTGAAATCACAAGTCATTGTATTGATTCGTTAGAAAATATAATTAATGAGTGTAACTCTCAAATTTTCTGCACGGCATGTCCATCTTGCAACTTAAATAAGTTCGAATTATTGATTATCGGGGTTCGGAGGGGTCATGGCCGCTCGTACTCATGTTTATTGACAAAACGTCACAAGTGTCGTGTACGGCACATGTGCCTTTTGATGATATCTCCAATATTTTGCTTCCTTTTCGCCTTAACGACCTTAAGAATTGTACCCAATGACTTAACTTAAGGAAGTCAGAAATGTTGATCAGCTGTTTTAGATACTTGTTTATTGACCAAACGACACAAGTGTCGTTTAACGGCACATGTGCCGTTCTGATGATTTCTCCAATATTTTGATTCATTTTCGTCACTACGACCTCAAAGCATTGTACCCCCTGACTTAAGGAAGTTGGAAATGTCGATCATGTGAAAAATAACGATAGAATTGACATAGATTAATGATATCTTGTTCGTGAAATCACAAGTCATTGTATTGATTCGTTAGAAAATATAATTAAGGGGTGTAACTCTCAAATTTTCTGCACGGCATCTCCATCTTGTAACTTAAAATAAGTTCGAATTATCAATTATCGGGGTTCGAAGGGGTCGTGGCCGCTCGTACTCGTGTTTATTGACAGAATGTCACAAGTGTCGTATACCAACACGTGCCGTTCCGATGATTTCTCCAATATTTTGCTTCCTTTTCGCCTTGACGACTTTAAGAATTGTACCCAATGACTTAACTTAAGGAAGTCAGAAATGTCGATCAGCTGTTTTAGATACTTGTTCATTGACTGAACGATACAAGTGTCGTTTAATGGCACATGTACCATTCTGATGATTTTTCTAATATTTTTCTTCATTTCCGCCTTACCGACCTTAATCATTGTACCCCATGACTTAAGGAAGTCAGAAATGTCGATCGACTGTTTTAGATACTTGTTTATTGACAGAACGACACATGTGCCGTTCTGATGATTTCTCTAATATTTTGATTCCTTTTCGCCGCTACAACCTCAAGCATTGTACTACCTGACTTAAGGAAGTCGGAAATGTCAATCATGTGAAAAATAAAGATAGAATTAACATAGAAAGAACGACACAAGTGTTTATAGAAAGAACGACACAAGTGTCGTTTAACGGCTCTTTGTGCCGTTATGTTGATTTATCAAATATTTTGTTTTTTCTCGACGCAACGACATCAAACACTGGATCCCCTAACTTAAAAAAATTCGGAAATATTGATCACGTGACAAAGAACGATTTAAATGACTTGAATAATACGATATCGAGTTCATGAAAACATAAGTTACTCTACTGATTCATTAGAATATAATTAATGAGCACATCTCTCAACTTTTGTAAACGGCATGTCCATCTCTCAACTTAAATGTGTTCAATTTAGTGGTTCTCAGGGCATGAATGATTCGTGATTGCTTATACTCGTGTTTATAGATAGAACGACACAAGTGTCATTTTACGACTCTTGTGACGTTCTGATAATTTCTCCAATATTTTGCTTCCTTTCCTCCGCAACGACCTTAAGCACTGGATCCCCTAACGGCACTTAGGGCATGGACGGATCGTGCCTGCTTATAGTTGTGTTTATAGACAGAACGACACAAGTGTCGTTTTCTTTACAGTAACAACACAAGTGTCGTTCTAGTGGATCTTTCATTCTCAAACATTGGATCCATAAAGTACACAAAAAAAGTTGTTCACGTTACAAAAGAACGATTGAAGTGACATAAATTATTTGATATAAAGTTGATGAAATCACGATTGATTCTATTACTTTCAACAAAATACGAATAATGAGCATATCTCTCAATTTTTTTAAATTTTACGTCCATCCTACAATTTAGATGAGTTCAACTTATTATTTCTCTCGAACGGAGGGGTCGTGGATGCTTAAACTAGTATTCATAGACCAAACGGCACAAGTGCCGTTTTATTATCAGTAACGTCACTTGAGTTGTTCCATCGATTTCTCCTTTATTTTCGTTTGTTTCCAATGCAACGACCTTCAAAATTGAATTGTCATAGGTTATACGATATCGAGTCGGTGAAATCACAAGTTGTTGTATCGATCTATTAGAAAATATAATTAATGAGCACATCTCTCAAACTTTAGTAAAATGCACATCCGTCTTGCAACTGAAATGAGTTCAACTTATTTGTTCTTGGAGCATGGACGGGTCGTGAGTGCTTATAGTTGTGTTTATAGACAGAACGACACAAGTGTCATTTTCTTTACAGTAACAGCACAAGTGTCGTTCTAGTGCGTCTTTTATTCTCAAACATTGGATCCATAAAGTACGCAAGAAAAGTTGTTCACGTGACAAAGAACGATTGAAGTGACATAAATTATTTGATATAAAGTTGATGAAAGCACGAGTGATTCTATTATTTTCAACAAAATACGAGTAATGAGCATATCTCTCAATTTTTTTTTAAATGTTATGTCCATCCTACAACTTAGATGAGTTCAACTTATTATTTCTCTCGAATAGAGGGGTCGTGGATGCTTAAACTTGTATTCATAGACAGAATGGCACAAGTGCCATTTTATATCAGTAACGTCACTTGAGTTGTTCCATTGATTTATCCTTTATTTTCGTTTGTTTCCAATGCAACGACCTTCGAAATTGAATTTTCATAGATTATACGATATCGAGTCAGTGAAATCACAAGTCATTGTACTGATCCGTTAAAAAATATAATTAATGAGCACATCTCTCAAACTTTTGTAAAATGCATGTCCATCTTGCAACTGAAATGAGTTCAACTTATTGGTTCTTGGGGCATGGACGGGTC
>CAIGRF010129207.1:1844-13371 GCA_903798235.1 Fraxinus ornus | reverse complement strand
ATTTAGAGAATTCGTTCACTGATCACTCTTGAAAAACCAATCTCGCTTAATTATGGAAGTTTATTCTTACTTAGGGGCGGACCCGAGGGGGTCTTGGGCGATCACATGCCCCCAAACTTTTGAGATTATATATATATATATATATGAGTAGAAGAATGAAAATGAAAATTTTAATGTGTACCAAACAGGGGCTAAATCAAAGTTAACAATTAGTTTTAATAACATATTTCATGAAATTCATAACTTTTTAACTTTTATCAAAATTTACTAAAATTTGATTTTAATCTCCACCAAACAGGGATAAAATCAAAATAAATTTGAATTTCGATAACATGCTAATTTTAAAAATTCTCCGACGTCATGATCGTATGCTAATCGAATCTACAAATTGCTTATGTTATCTCAAAGCTTATTTCGAGAACTTCATTATGGGCATATCGAATAGTTCAAGCAGATATCGAAAATAGTTGAAAATATGTTAAACGTAAGTCTTAAAGAAAGACGTCTAACTCGCATTTTTAAAAAAAAAAAATCAATTATTTCATTTACAATTATTATTTTTGCGATACAAATTTCTCAATATAATTTTCATCATTTTATTAGAAATTTTATATGGAATATGAAATAAATTTTTTTCGAAATTTTACATCCGAAAAAGTCATATTTTAAAATTTTTAATTATTTTTTTAATATACTTTTCATCTCATGTAAATGTTCGGATGCAAAATTACATGGGGTATGATTTTTTTGGACGTAAATTTTTTTATTATAAAATTTCTCCAGACTTCTTTGCAAGTTCGATTGTGCCCCCTAACTTTAAAGTTCTGTGTCCGGCCCTGGTCTAGCACCTAGCTTGCATCAATCATTAGTGCACATCACATCTCAAATCCACCCGAGTTAAATGGGGTGGGTGCTGATAGTGCATTAATATTTCAAATAATTGTTTGCTTTTTGACTAGTTTTTATTTTGTATTCCCAATTGATTCAATAAGGCCCTTGACGCTGAAGGAATGGATGTGGAAATTGATCTATCTAACCTCGGAACTGTTAACACGATGTTTGCTGCTTTATTCAGGTACTCTTTTTGATCTTTTTGTATTGTTGTAATTAAGAAGCAAGTTATTTACCTAGTTTCATTTGGATAGCAAGCTGGGTGTTCCTATCAAGACCACAATTTCTGCTAATGTTCTCGAAGATGCTTTAAATGGCACTGTTACAGTCAGACCTCTTCCAATTGGAACTTCAGTCAGTGGAAAGGTACACATTCCCTTTTGCAGGATAAATAAGACTTGTTTTGTTGTCCTGATTTTGCTCCTTTTTTTTTAACCCCCAACAGGTCGAAAAGCAATGTGCTCACTTTTTTGGTGTAACTATTAATGAAGAACAAGCTGAAGAAGGGATTGTAGTTAGAGTTACTTCAGTAGCACAGAGCAAATTTAAGGTGCACACATATTGGTTGTAGAGTATATAGACAATTAATTATGGAGAAAATACCTCATTTACTTAATTTGGCGTGCAAAGCAGATGTAACAAAAATGGTTGCTGAAAACTTTTAATGTGTGATTTTCAGCTCCTGTACTTTGAGCATGATGCAAATGGTGGGTATGGCCTGGCCTTGCAGGTAATTATTATCTCTACAGATTTAGTTGCACAATGACCTTTTTTCTCCTCACATACTTTGGTCTAGGAGCATTATCAGTGTTTAAAAAGGATAAATCTAGTATTGAAATGTTTTGCCTTCATTATGCGCCCTCCACACAAAACAATAAGCCCATGTTTGGTCCCGATTAAAATCCGATTTTAATCCAAGTTAAAGTCAAACAATCAATATTAACCACATCTTTCATGGGTCCCACAACTTTTCAACCACACATTTCAAAAACTTCATCACAATTTACTAAAAAAAATCTAATTTTAATCTACACCAAACGCCCTATAAATAATTAGTAAAGTATAAAATACTTAACTATATTCATAACAAACCATAAATCATCTAAAAACCAATTACAAAACACTTCAACAAAGTTAAAAGTTTAATTTGCAACTGGAAACATAAACTGAATCGACAAAGTAGCAAATTTAAGAGTTTAATTTGCAACTCGAAACATAAAATGAATCAACAAAGTAGCAAATTATAAGTTAACAAAGTTGTAATCATATAAACAAGACCATTGATCCACAGCTCGAGCTAAAAACAAATGAAATAACTAACCACATATGGAAAGATGCCAAGGAACGAAAATATAACACATAATAACTTAGAAAAGAAATTGAGAAAAATATAAGAAAGAGTGAAGTTATGTGCTGCAAGTCTCCTGCCACCAACCTACTGCCATAAAGTTGTGTGTCTCTGGAGAATTGTAATTTAGTTGTAAGAACAGAGGGCTAGGTTGTGTTTATAACCACCAAAAACCCTTCAAATTTTAAGCTGCAAAAAACCGCCTTAAAAGCCAATGCTTTGGCTTATGGACATTGTATGTACATACTTATTGGCACGTGTTTTACATTTATGTCTTAGAAACTTGTACATTCCAAAAAATAATAGCATTCCCTTAGTGTTTATTACAATTTGTTATTTTAGCCTGCATTGATTGGTATACTACAAATTTGCACGTGTTCCTTTTACTTTGGTTTAAACACAAGCTGTGTTACATTTCAAATTTCTCATTTTCTAAATTGCTCTCAAGGTTCCTATACTTCTATATTTTCAAATTTTAGGTCAAGGATGGACATTGCTACTTCTTACAGTTGCTGTTAGAATGCTATGTTTGTCAAATATTATTCTCCCTTATATTGTCTCCCCATGGTCTATAGCTTAATGGACGGTGTACATATATGTTGATGTGTACTTTACATGTTGGATAATAATTTACTATACTGACAATAACAACATATCTTAATTGATATTAGAGTTTGTTATTTCTGACAATTCATATGTACACATGTTCTCTCTATGTCAGTTATAACAACTTACACCACAGATGAGATTTAACTCAAAACCAGGCACTACAATGATAATTGCTCGTGGCAATCGGATAGAATGAATATTATACTGCCATATTCATTCATTTACCTAAGTTTTGAGCTTGCATAGCTTAGTTGTATCAATGCTGGAATAACTTAAAACCAGATTCATTCTCGGTTCAACTTGTTTACACATGCCTGCTAAAAGGTTGCAAATTTGGCTAAATACCCTACTCAGCCTAGTTCTGAATAAATTTTGTTTAAAGATTGAAATTACAGTTTTGATGGATATTTAGTTTGACTTGTAAAAGTGTCAAGTGAACCTCGTTTTGTAACAACTTTGGTTGGATTGTACTCGTCGACAATTGTTACAGAAGAACTGTCGCATAGATAAACCCTTACCCGGCATTTGTCTATCAGAATTTCTGATTACTTAATTATGCAGTTGAACTTGGACATGTCCTCAAATTATTAACGAGAAACAAAAAAGACAATTTTTTATGCGGATTGTCAAGCTTAATTTTTGAAATGCGCTGCTGGATTGCCTTAGGGTTTACTTTGAGGGGGACATCCAAAACTGTTCTGGGGGCAGGGATGTGGGTGCAAGGTTATAGCCAACCTCTTCTCTTTCTTTCTCGTAGGTCTGTCTTCTCTCTCTTTCTCTCCCTCTTCTTCTCCTTATGTTCTCTCTTCTTCTATAGTTCTATTCTAATTCAGTTGCATTCTACGTTGATTTAGTATCAGATCTTGGCGCTCTTCCTTGACCAAATTTTCATTCCCCTGTGCTTTACGGTTGAGGAGAAGTTTTTTCTAAGTAGCCATCCCAACCCATTCAAAACCACCGCCACCTTGTGCGCCACCCTTGGTTGCTTAAAATCACCACAAAAACCCCAACCCATCAAACCAGCCTTTAGACACCAACTTAAAAAACCGATGCTGACATCTAGAACCTACCAATAAACCCCAAAACCAATGGGGTGTTGATTATTGGATTTAATCATCACAATAGAAAATTAATTTTCTTTTGAAGATTAAATCCAAGTAAATAATGGATCTTAGATCACCTTGAGATCATTGTATGTTGTTTTTAAATCCTTACACGTAAGGGTGAAATGACAACCTTGAAAGAGTTTTTAATGGTCTAGCCAAGTGCTTTCTCCCTTAGATGTTGTTCTCCTTAGGTGCCTCCCTTTTGGGAAATATGAAAATGTGGCTAACCCAAAAACTTGAGAAATGTGCCCACGAAGGGCATATTTATAATACTTAATTAAGGTTTCATAATTACACAAATTTCCTTGGATTTTATTAAAGTAGACCAATTAAGTCACACTCCTTTATTAGAACCAAGAGAGAAACCTAACTGAACTCACATGACTTAAGCTCCAATAGATGTTTCTAACTGGGTCAACTCTTGACCAATTGATATACATGTATTAATCCCGGCTTATTCTACCAAAAGATCAAAATTGCACTCTCGAGTGGAGTGATAATTGTGGAAGCAAATTATGATCCGATAACAATATCCTCCGATTATCGTCCCACAAGTCAACCTCTTGTTTGACCATCAATATGTTGAAACTGGCAAAATGATCGTTTTGCCCTTCAACATGTAGTATTATCCTCTAAGTCCCATTTTCATAAGGAGAATACGTTGTGATCAAATCACAACATAGAGTCCAACGATTTCATCGTCATACTACTGAGCTGATGTTCAATTGTCTATAGAAAATACCATATTGTGACGATCTTCTCATCATGATGATTAACGGATTCCATTATTTCATGTATATGATCTCCAACTAATTCGCTCAGATTCCCAAAGCATCGAGATCAATCTTCTAATTAAGACTTTACTCATTGGTACCTCAAAGAATTTGAACTAGCAATTTTCATCATGATGATTAACGGATTCCACTATCGCAAGTACATGATCTCTAACTATTTTGACCCGATTCCAAAAGCCCCGAGATCAATCTTCTAATTAAGACTTTACTCATGGTAACTCAAAGAACTTGAATTAGCAATCAAAGGTATGTTACTCCCTTAGGATTTATGTGACTTGTTTGATAATCGAGTGGAGTTTCATTCTGAGCGGTCAAAACGTGGTTCTGTTCAATGTGCATAAAAAACACATTATTGTTTTTATTCTCAAATCTAAACAAATATCAATAAGAACAATGCAATCTTATCAATATAAAACGTCCAACTTTATGTTTCCATTGTAAACGACATATTTTGATCATGTCACAAGTTGTCTCACTATATCCGAACCATCGAGTATACAATTTGTGACATCCTATATGATCATGAAACCTTAGATAATTGTTTTAAATTGGAACACGCAAATAATCGAACGTCAATTCATAATGTCATTTTACAAAATACTACTCGAAAGAGCATCAAACTAACATAGGGAAGCAATATCAAACAAGAAGCAAGTCTTTTCTCTGTTTTGTTCAATTCTTCCTTATTGTTACTAGCTTAAAAATATAAGTAAAAGAAAGTGAAGGAAAAAGAAAATATTTTCTGTGTCTATGTAAAACCCGAACTGTTCAACAGTGAGCAATAGTTTGTTATTATTCCAATATATAATATTATTAAAAAAATGTAGGGTTTAAACTAATCTAGTTTGGAGAGAGATAGAAGACGGACACGAGAGAGAGAATCATACTTTTTATTTAATATCAAAGTCTAACTATTATAATGTAGGGTTTAAACTAATCTAGTTTAAGTAGGAAACAATTAATAAAATACTAGAAGTTTTTTAAAACTAAACCCTAGTTACCTATCTAATAGGATCTCCATCAAGTTCTCTGGGCATTGCACTTCTAAGGGTCTAGTTGCGCGATACGTGCGGACTAGGCTTTACACTTTTTAGAAGGTAGCTTTAACTTTAGAAGGCCCAACACACTGCTTCCTTACAATTGTAACATTTCCTCTTTAGAAGGTTAAAACCACGAGTTAAATTACAGGTACTAAACTTGGAATTGGTTGAGTGAATCCTTATTGCCTCTCACTTCTCCTGCGTTTAATCTACTTAAAAGGTCTAGTGAAATGTTTGAAGTTATATTAAAATATGTTAATTTGGGTCTTTCTCTAACCTACTCTACTAGGATAATAACTTTCTTGTGAATGGGAGCTTCTTTAAGTTTACTCTACTGGCCCGTTTGGTTTATGTATTAGTTTTTTTGTTTTGAGTCTTTTTTTATATTTCTAAAAATGCGTTTAATTTGTCATTTTGAAAAATTATTTCTTAAAATATAAAATTGGAAAAAACGTTTTGTTTGAAATTTTGAAAAATTATTTTATTACATTTATTCAGCCCTTGTTTGGTCCCCACTATAACGATAATTTGGGAAAAATATATTTTAAAATAGTAATTTTTCGGAGATGTGTAGTTAAAAAAGAATAAAAAGTTTTGGGTTTACGTGTATTATTATTGGAGAATGTTGGTTGATAAAAATGAATTATAATTTTAATGGTGGTGAAATAGGGGCTCAATGAAATTTGATTATTAAGCAAAAATAGAACAATTTTATGTTAATATATTATCAAGTAATATATATATTTTAAAGTTGGTGAATCAATATTTTTTTCTCGCTACAAAAGTAAAATAAAAACAAAATTAAGTTCAAAATATAGAAATTAAAAATATAAATTAATGATGTGATTGAGAATATTTTTATTTTGGTTCATTTAAATATTTTCTTAGAATTTTATGTAAATAATCATTAAAGAGCTTGAACTATTTTTTTTTTATTTTTATAATTTTATTTTTTCAGAAATTTTGTTTTCTATTTTTTAGAATTTTTTTTTTTAGAATTTTATTTTATTTTTTTGAATTTTAGATTTTATTTTTTCAAAATTTTTAAATTTATTTGTTAGAATTTTATATTTTAATATAATTTTATTTAAACGCTTGTTTTCTATGTTTTGAGTGTTCTTCAGAATTTTCACTAAAAATACTCAAAATATCGAAAATGCGTTTTGAGTTTTATGTTAGAAGTTTTAACATTATTTTCAAAAATACATTTTTAGAAAGAATAGATCAAACACATTTTCACTGGCTTGCAAAATTGAAAATAGTTTGAAAACAGCAAACCAAATGCACCCATAGATTTCAAAGTTTTCCGTAGAATTCTTATTTACGATTTATCCCCTCCTTGTCTCATCTTCCGAAAAATTTCACAAGGGCAAAACCTTAGGGTAAGCTCACTATCATAGAAAAGTCACCACTTACTAAATAACCAAATAGAAAATATTCTGTCCCTTTGTCACTTCTAAACTTTCCATTTTGCGAGGTTAAAAATGTAACGAGTTCTACTCAGACAAATCAGTATCTGTTCTATTGGTTGCTGTTGTCTAGATATTTTAGTTAGGCTTGTTTGATTTGGTTTTGGCCTAGTATTGAGTGTATAGTTCCATCTGGCTGGGTATCAGAATCGTGTTATTTCGCTGGCCTGAGATCTTCATGCTTATGGATTAAGATTGCTGGCAGAGCTGTGCAATCCACCCCTAATTTTGAGGCTTATATACTCTGATCATGCCTTTCAATTTGATGGTATGATTCTAGTAGTTGACTCATGCCTGTGGATATAACTAAATGTCCGATTATTTTCAGATGAACCTATTTAAAAACTTAGTATATGGTCTCAATTATTTTTTTGAAGTGTTTGGATCACCAGTAGGACCTGAGTGAGGTTTCCTTTCTAGATGTGAAATCTTCTAACTACTTTAAGGTGTTTCACAATATTTTTTGAGTGTTTATTTATCTATGGCTGTTCCCTTGGTACCGAATGTTTCTTCACCCGATTAATTTGGTCAACAGATCTTATTTCATGAAATTGAGGCACTGTTAACTTATGCAGGAAGATAGTGAGAAGACAGGCAAGGTTACGTCAGCTGGAATGTATTTCTTACATTTTCTAGTGTACAGGATGGATTCAACTGTAAATGCAGTATGTTACTTTACTTGTCCTTTTTAATTAAGATGCTTACTTGTTTACTTGCGCTGATTAATATGCTTACGTGGTGATTTAGTTGGCAATGGCTAAGGATCCAGAAGCTGCTTTCTTCAAAAGATTGGAAGGCCTTCAACCTTGTGAGGTCTCAGAACTAAAAGCTGGCACTCACATATTCGCTGTTTATGGTCCGAATTGCTTTTATTGTGTTTATTATTATAAGGACTGGGTTTATAATATTTGTAACTATTACAGAACAGATGAGAATCTTTTAAACTCACCTGTGGCCCAATGCATGCAGGAGATAACTTCTTCAAACCAGCAAGCTACACAATTGAGGCACTCTGTGCAAAATCTTATGAGGATACGACTAGTAAGCTTAAGGATGTAGAGGCTGAGATTTTGAGGAAGAGAAATGAGCTACGCCAATTCGAAACAGAATACAGAAAGGTTTCTTTCCTTTGCCAGCCATGTACTTTTCCTCATTTGAAAGCTTAAGTTGTTAGAGAGGGACCACATTTATTTATTAATTTAGTCTTCAATAGTCCACTCACACGCCCAATTTTCATGAAGGAGTGGCAGTGGGACTTGAACTGAGAATTTTTGCTTGCTATGATATCATGTGGAATCATCTCATCTAAAACCTTAGCTATTAGAGAGGGGGCACATTTATTTATTTAAATTTAATATTCAAGAGTTACGGATGTTTTCTATTAAGGGTTGTGCACATAATTCTTAATGCATTTTTTTTTTCCTGTTTGGTTGTTATCTTCAGGCTTTGGCGCGCTTCCAAGAAGTCACCACTAGATACAACCAGGAAAAGCAGGCTGTAAGTATACTTCTCATGTTTTGAATGGTCCAGTGTCAAAATACCCTTGCATCGGTCCTAGTTTCCATCTCTGAATTTCATTTTCCATGAAATCTGTGCACAATTACTTGGGATGAGTGGGAACTACAAGGTTATAGAAGGAAATATATTTGTATACTCTGTAGCACGGACAGTTCAATTAGGGTAGCATGTCCGTGTCCGACAAGTGTCGGACACGAGTCGATACCAACATTTATCGGAGACTCTACCGTAATCATTTTTCTTTTTATATTAGAAATATTATATATTGTTAATTCAAAATTATTAGTAAGTAACAAATATGGACTCATGTTTAAAAGACTTCAACAAGAAAAATTAATGACAAGTATAAAACTAAATTTATACTATATAAATGAAATTTTTTTATGAATTTAATCAATGTGTCAATGATGTGTCGTGCCTGTATTTTTTTTAAAAATCGCGTATCGGCGTATCCGACACGTATCGTGTCGGACACACGTGTCCGTGTCGGTGCATCATAGTTTGTATATATAATTAACTGTTAGCGTTCTGTGCATCTTTGAGTTCTAATTTTAGATTGTGAATTTATTTGGCCTACTACTAACTTTTGTACGTCTTTTTAACTGCTTATTTGGTAGTGCTTATAAGTCGTGAGTCCTATAGAATGTGTGAATAATAACTGGGTAGGAAGTTATGGATCCTATAAACAGTGTGAATAATAAACTTATTTGACTTGCTTAAATTATAATTTAAGCTTTGCCAAAAATGCCCCAAGGTAGGTCTGAATTCATGTATGTAGGGAATCCGTGTTCAAGAGTTCACCCTCTTTAATTTTGGTTTGTATGGTCACTATGCTTCTCTTTTTGGAGTAAAATGTTTAAATTTATGTTGGTCACCATCTGTACTTCATGACAGGTATCTACTGGTTATAATTACTTATTCAATCTATTGTTTTATACTTCTGATTACTGATTTTCCCTTTGTTGGTTTCCCTTAAATTGGCTTTGGTATTTACTTGCTCACGTGCTTCGCCTGAACAGGTCGATGAGCTGCTAAAACAGCGAGATACTGTCCACTCTTCTTTTACAGTTTCAAGGTCAGTTGCTTCTACAGGTGGAAGTGGACATTTTAGTAATGGAAGTAGTGATTTCAAATCCGAGAGTCCTGGAGAAGAGGGCAGTTCAGATGTGAAGGACAAATCTTCAAAGAAGAAATGGTTCAATCTCAACCTCAAAGGATCTGAGAAAAAGTGAGTAGTAGATAATTTCCTGTTTGTTCCATAAGGTATGAAATTTCATTCTTGCATGCAAACATTTGGGCACAGTAGTTACATAAAAGTTCCCATTGTATTGTGTGATTGGTATGTTTATTTTGGAGGCTGTTTTCTGATATTTCACTGCTGTAAAATGTTGAAAATATAGTGGATTTTGTAATTAGATTTATATTCTTGGGCCTGTTCCATCCGTAGGCTCCATGTTGTGTAACATAATTTGTTTTTTTTTTTCAGACATTTGTAATTTATTTTATGAGTTCCATCTGGTGATCCAAGTGCTACTTGATTCTATAGTATCTTATGTGATGTTTAGTATTATTTAATTCACCTTACCGACGCTTCAATATACCTTTTTGTTGGGTGCAGAGCATGCGTATTCTTGGTTCACGATGAAATATTATCTTATAATTTGATTATCTATTACTTTAAGATTAAGACAGATAATTTAGTTTAATGTTGAGATTAATGATAACTGACTAGATGTTCAACTACTTTTATTTTGTTAATATTATTACTACTATTCAGTTTTTGTTTTCGATGTCGGTAATGCAATTATCCTTTGTTTTATAAGTTAGCCCCGTGAACGTACCCGTTTGGCCACATTATTTCATATTATAATGAGATGAATAGTAATTTTTTGAAAAATGTGTGGTTAAAAAGAAAGATTTTTTTTTGAATTTGCGTGTAATATTATTTTATTAAAAAATGTATAGTTAATAAGAAATAAGAGAAAAATAAATTATAATTTAATGGGGGTCAAACATGGTTTATGGGATGACAATCAGGGTGGGCAACATATATCATCTTAAGAGTCCAAAAGGAAATAACAAATGTATAAGGGCATGTTAAATTGGAAGAATGGAATTGGGTGGAAAGAAAATGAATTTCAAATAATTGAATTGCTCAGAACTTGTTTTAGTGAGAATTATCAATTAATTGTGTTTGATTGGTATAATTTTTCACATAAAAAATATTGAAATTTGGATATTTTGGTGTTCGTTTGACTTTGTTTTTCATGAAAATTGTTCATTAAATGGATAAAATTTGTTACAATTGGGGATAAAATTTGTTTTCATTGCCAAAAAAATAAAAATAAAAAATGCCTAGAAAAGCTAAGAAAATGTGGAAAAACAATTCCATGGAAAATTTAATCAATTAAATATGAAAAAATGTGGAAATGAAATTTAATTTCCATTTTCCATGAAAAATATAGCTCAATCAAATAGGGCCTAAACAAAAAATGAAATTATTTTTAGGTAACTTTCAAGAAATAGTTGCTTTTTCCCTAAAATTAATTGAATTTGCTCGACTCTATTTATTTATCTAATTACGAACAAAATATGAAAGGGAGATTTTCCCACGGGCGCTGCAATAATTGAGGTCATTTTGAACAACAACAATTTCTTAATAGTGAGAAAAAATACAATTGCTGAATTGTGGCGGCCACTTTAACATATTTGTTTAATGTGCCGTTATAAATTAGATACCTTGGTCTTCTTG
>CAIGRF010129193.1:10297-22801 GCA_903798235.1 Fraxinus ornus | reverse complement strand
TATCTGCAAGTGTAAGTTCGCTCCATTGTGGAACATCTTGTTCATTACGTGTAGGAAATTTGATTTGGACAAGTTCACATACGCGCATGCAATTGCTGTTGTAAGGTTTAAAGGAGATGACGGCTATAACCTATATAGCTCTTTTTATACTAATATTTGTTGAAAGCAAGCATATTCTGCATTTCTATACCCTTTGCCAAATGAGGTCAAATGGAGAATTCACAAAAATGTGATGGATAGAGAAGTATTTCCACTATTAGCACAAAGACAGGGTGGGCGACTGGCCAAAAAGAGGAAAACATCAGTCGAAGAGACGCGTATCCCTCCTAAGTGCAGTAGGTGCAAGAAAACTGATCATGTTAAATCCACTTGCACGTGCCAAGTAGCTGATCGTGAAACTTAAGGTTGTAATATTGTCATAACTTGTAGCTTTATAATTTTGTACTTATTCGAAGCATAAAATGATTTCTTAGATTTTGTAGTCATTGTGCCATCAAAATGATTTTGTACTACTGGAATGGAATTAAAGTCATTTTACGATTATGTGTTTATTTTTTTTCAGATTAAAGGCAAACGACGTTTGCATCGTTACAATAGGCGTAAATGTCATTCCAGTACAAAAATGCACTCATTCTAATAACGACATTGATATTTTTTCTGTGTTACAAAATGATATAGAAGTCGATGCACTGATTAACATAATAATATTGAAATCGTTCCTGAAACGCAAAACGATTTAAATATCGTTTGAGTATCAAATGCACACTGTTTCATGGATTTTCATAAAGACATTCATATCGTTTCAGCACAAATTTGATGAGTTTGTACTCGTTTCAGTTGAACACATAAATAAAACGACATAGATGTCGTTTCTTTTCATATCAAACGACAATGATATCTTTGTAATATCAAACCCACGAAATAACGTAACGACATCCATATCGTTTCAGAACAAATTTGACAAGTTTGAACTCGTTTCAGTTGAAAACGTAATTAAAACAACATATATGTCGTTTCTTTTTACATGAACAATAAATATATCGTTGTAGTGTCAAAAACACTAAATAACATAACGACGTCCATACCTTTTTAGTGCAAATTTGACGAGTTTGAAATCATTACAATTCAAATAATAACTACAACGATATTTATATCGTTATTTTTCATGTAAAACGACAACTATATCGTTATGCTTAAAAATGACGATTCAACCATCCACGACCACCCAACATACATTCATCATACGTAGGACGATAGAAATAGGTCATCAAGTGAATTCGATCTTACTCAATAGAAATAATTTGAACATTTGTGTTCCATAGTTGTCTACCACCTTTGAGTTGTTTCAATAAAAAGAAAGTATCTCCATTCACTTTTTCTGAGCCATTCAAGTTCTATACCCACTTTCGATCAAGATACATATGTCGGGGGTATGTCGAATGATCGTGGACGTTCGAATCGTCGTTTTTAAGCATAACAATATAGTTATCATTTTACATAAAAAGAAATGATACAAATGCCGTTGTAGTTATTATTTGAACTGTAACGATTTCGAACTCATCAAATTTGTACTAAAACGATATAGATGTCGTTATACTATTTCATGGGTTTGATATATAATGACATCATTATCGTTTCAATACAATTTTGACGACATTGATATCATTTCGGTTTAAATCATAACTAAAACGACGTATATATCGTTTTAGTTTGTTTTATATATAATGATACCACTATCGTTTCAATACAATTTTGACGACATTGATATCGTTTCGGTTTAAATCATAACTAAAACGACGTATATATCGTTTTAGTTTATATAAAATAATGATTATATCATTTATGCTAAAAATGACGATTCGACCGTTCATGACCAGTCGACATGTATCCGACATACGTAAGACGATCGAAATAGGTCATCAAGTTGGTTCGATCTCACTCAAAAGAAACTATGATAACATTTGTGTTCCCGTGATTATATACCACATTAGAACTATTCTAATAGAAAGAAAGCATCTTCATTCGCTCTTTCTAAACCATTCGAGTGGTATCAACCCACTTGATGACCTATTTCGGTCGTTCTACATATGTTGAAGACATGTCGGGTGGCTGTGGACGGTTGAATCGTTAATTTTAGCTAGAAAGATATAATTATTGTTTTATATGAAATGAAACAATATATATGTCATTGTAGTTATTATTTGAATTGAAACGATTTCAAACTCGTCAAATTTGTACTAAAACGATGTAAGCATCAATGTGTTATTTCATGAATTTGATACATAATGATATCATTATCGTTTTAGCACAATTTTGACAATATAGAAATCGTTTCAGTTTAAATCATAACTCAAATGAAATATATATCATTTTAGTTTATGTAAAACGATAATTATACCGTTTTTGCAAAAAAGATGATTCGACCGTCCATGGCCACCCGACATGCCTTCGACATACGTAGAACGATCGAATGAGGTCATCGAGTGGGTTGATATCGCTCAAACGAGTTTGAAAGAGAAAATGGAAATACTTTCTTTCCGTCGAAATAGTTCGGATGTGCTAGACAACTATCACAAATATTCCTGTAATTTCATTGGAGTGAGATCGAACCCACTTGATAATCTTTTTCGATCGTCCTACGTATATCGAAGGCAATGGGCGATTGTGGATGGCCGAATCGTCATTTTATATGAAAAGAAACGACTTCAATGTCGTTGTAGTTATGATTTAAACTGGAATGACCTCAATCTCGTCAAATTTGTATTGAAACGAAATGGATGTCATTATGTTATTTTGTGGGTTTGATGCATAATTATATAAATGTCGTTACTTACTAAAAGAAACAACTTCAATGTCATTTTAGTTATGATTTAAACTGGAACGATCATAATCTCGTAAAACTTGTGTTGAAACAACATGTATATCAATATGTTATTCCGTAGATTTGATACATACATAACGATATCAACATCTTTATGTAATAAACGAAACAATATCAATATAGTTGTAGTTATGACTTGAACTAAAAAGATATCAATGTCGTAAATATTGTATTGAAACAACATGTATGTCATTATGTTATTTCGTGAATTTGTTACATATGGAAATAGATACGTTATGTATTAAAAGAAACGACTTCAATGTCATTGTAGTTATGATTTGAACTAGAACCATATCCATGCTATAAATATTGCATTGAAACGACATAGATGTCGTTATGTTATTCGTAGGTTTGATGCATAATGATATCAATGTCGTTACATATTAAAATAAATGACTTCAATGTCACTTTAGAAGTGATTTGGCGTGCATACGTAGTCCATGCTGGTCATGGACTGTTGAATCATCATTTTTATCCAGAACGATAAAATTGTCATTTTATATAAAAAGAATCAATATCTATATCATTGTAGCTATGATTTGAACTAAAACAATTTTAATGTCGTCAAATTTTACCCAAACAACATAGATGTCGTTATGTTATTTCGTGGCTTTGATATACAACAATATCATTGTTGTTATGTACAAAAGGAAATGATACTTATGTCGTTTTAGTTATGATTTGTGCTGAAAAGATTTCAATCTTGTCAAATTTGTGCTGGAACGATATAGATGTTGTTATGTTGTTTCGTGGTTTTGATACTTATGATTTGTCATTGTTTTTTAAAGATTACATGTGAAAAAATCTCCGTTAAACGAAGACGAAAGCTTGGGGACCGAAATGTCAACCCTAAGAAAATTTAGTTGGCCTGCGCGCGATCCATGCTTGCGTACGAGTGTCTCTGAGTTGTTTATTCTTGGACTGTCGAATCATCGTTTTATGCAGAACGATAAAGTCGTCATTTTATATAAAAAGAATTAGTATCTATATCGTTGTAGCTATGATTTGAACTGAAACGATCTTAATGTCGTCAAATTTGTACCAAAACGACATCAGTACATCTTTCGTACTAGAATGACATCAACATCGTTTTGTATCTTAGAAACGAAGTCTATGTCGTTACGTGAAGCAGTAATTATATTTTGTCATAAGGACCTAAATAACATTTTATTGGTCAGGAACGATATCAGTATCCTGGACATGTATAATATTTAACTTGAAAGTTTTAAAAGCCTGAAAATATGAAAAACTTCAACTCAATTCAACTATCCTAGACAAATAAAACAAAGTAACTTCATAACATCATCAAAACGCCAAACAAAATACTAAAAAACAATCTAATGCTCAAAGTCCTATGTCAACAACTTTGCATCCAATTTTTTTCATCACGTCTGTATACAAATCCAAGTGAATTGTATTTACATCCATCGCTTGCATAAATTCTACTTACTTCAAAGTAAATATGCCCCAGTTAGATATACAAAATCGTTGTGCAGTTACGTTAGTTCTCAACACTAAAATTATACAATACTTAACAAATCTAATATTGGTCATCGCTTGTCACATACAATTTCATCAGTAAATGTATAACCCTGTAGGGACAGAATCTTTGATAGTATATATTGTAAAATTAAGAGTGAATATTCCATGCATTATTTTAACAAGTAGTCCTATTATTATGCCACATGAGTACTAGATTCCATTCCATTCATAGCCTGTTCTGAGGTGCCAATAGTAAAATAGGTGCTAAAAATATTTATTCACAATCACAACTTTTAGGTAAGAAACAAATGTACCACATTCAATATTTCCCTGCCTTCTATAGTTCAATGTATGACAAAACAAAGTAGTATCACAAATCCATCTTTTCAGATGACGGAACAAACAACATTTTTGTTAGTTGCTAATTGAAAATAATGCACAGATGCCCCCACCATAATAGACAAATGGCAACTATAACTTCCATAATCACTAGCAAAATATAAAATCAGCACATTACAGATGGTCACGAGGATATTAAATAAAACAAAATGAGAATATTCAAATACAATCTTTTAAATTAGTAATAAACTTACAACTTCATTCAACCAAACTGTTTCCATCATGTTTGAGAAGTGTAGAAATAAGTGGTGAATAAGTGAATAGTGCTTGTAAGTTTCAAGTATGACCAATTATAAAAAAATTATAAACATTAGCCAACTATATGTAAAGAATGTAGCACTTTTATAAAAAAGAACATGCTATAAAATGAGATCAGTCCAACGCACAAAAGTAAACAAGATATCCAGTAATCAAACAAAACACCAATCATTCCACTAAACCCAATGTATCACTACTCAAGAGCTCAGATTTCCACAAAATAACTTTAGCAAGCAATACAATCAATCAAAAAAATAATAAAAACAAACATATAGATTTGAATTGAATTTATGGATTTCTATGAATTCGAATGTCCAAAATTTTAAATTGGAGCTTGTCGCGGTTTGGAAAAGAAGAATACAAATTTCGAACCTCAAAGCCCTTAACAATCACCGCCTTGGTCAAAATCAATGTCTTCGTTCAATTCAAAATCTTTCACAATCGTCACCATCATAAGGAAAAAATATGCTTTTTGACATCAAGGAGAAAAAAAGTTTTAGGAATTTGAAGAAGAAGACAATTTTTGAAAATTTAAAGGAGAAGAAGGTTTTCAATTTTCATTTGGGGAAGAATATGATTTTTGAATAAAGACCAATTCATTATTCAATTTGGTTTTACAAAAAAGGTTAAGTGGTCTTTTCATACTTTTAAATAATTAAATTTTATTTTATTCAAGAGAACTTGGTCAAAGATTAAAAAGGGTGGCCACACAACTAATTCGCCTTCAATTTTCCTAATTCGTCCCCAATTTCCTCCCTCCTGGTACTATCTATTAATTCCTATAGCTACTGTTTCTTCTGGCCATTTGCCCTGATCTTGTACTCCGTCAAACTCCTGCAACCCCTTTGTGAGCATTGGATGGTAGCTGGACTTCTGATGCACTTCCACACCCATCTTCTTCTACGGCTCTGTTCATAGCTTCTTTAGGAAGGAAAAGAGCTGCGAACATTTTTTGGGTTTCATCCATGGATTGCATTATTTTCACCATGCTTTGAGTGAGGTACTTTACTGATCTTTCTAATCCAGGCAACCTCTGCATCACTGATTTAATATCTTCAATTTCTTTCTCCATAGATTCCACCTTACTTTTTATTTTATTTTGCGCCATCAAGATCTAAATGCTCTGATACCAATTGTTAAGATTCCAACTACAATTTTTAGAACACTATCAGAACCAGAAATCATAGCACTGTTTGATTGATGAAAACTGAAGAAAAGTTACAATACTAGAACAGAAACTATAGCCATTCGAGCGGGTTATCACTCTTCAAAAGGTCTCCCTTCTCTCTAAATAAAAGCCTCCTTCTACCCTCCCTTCTACCTTTATTTATGGTTGTTTCCTAACTAATTTCCTCCCCCACTTGCCCTTATAACATAATTTTGTTGATGCACATGCTACGACGAACAATGGTCGTGAAAGACCCCTGAGTTTTCCAATTTCTGAGTCATTCAATAACAATAGATTCTGTTTCCACAAGCATTCTACTAATTCCTAGGCTTGGGATTGCATAAACTTTTTCTCAATAACTCCCAGGATCCCTAGAGTTATAAGGAAACAAAAATCAATGACTAAAATTGATGAAGATGCTTGTAATGGGACTTGTAATGCATACTGATGCTACCAAAATTTGTACTTGTTGAATCCCAGCTTGATGATTGTGAATGAGCACGAACAAGGTCTTTCGGCACATGAAACAAAGGCATCGATGTGTGTTTTTCGTCGTCCCTCCAATGCTTTAGTCAGAGAGAGAATAGAGAAAGAAGATATATGCTGGAAATATATATGAAAACATACCTGAGATATGATCCTAAATCCTCTATTTATAGAGTTAGATAGTTGTGCATTCCCAATAGGACTCATCATCCTTATTTTTAGGAATGACTCATCTTGTAAGGTCAATGTTGGATTAAAACCATGAGTCTTAACTTACCATAAATTCCAAAATAGAATCCTTGTAGACCTAGAGTTCTTAATTTGTGGTGATTGGATAAGGCTAGAGTCCTTACAGAATGAGGATTTATTAACGCTCGATCATAGATTGCCTTTGGGAATTTATCTAAGGCAAATGCTCAACCACTCAGCCCGAGGACGACCAACGTAGTTTGGTAGGTATCGATGGGAAACCATCCTCGAGGTATCCCGAGGACCATCAAGTCTCGAGGACTCCAGTCCTAAAGTCGAACGGGGGGATAAATGGAAATCCTCGAGCTCGGGGTATACCAATTTGCCCACATCACTGGCCCCCGTGCATACAACCCTAAAGATCAAGAATTAGGCGTGGATGCACATGAGCCCGATCCATGATGTTCAGTGAGTGGCATGCTCACGATTTTGAGTGTTCGAAAAAATTAGACATCGTTCACTTCGAAAGACCGGGGTAGAATATGGTGGTGAATATGAATCGTTGGATGCCTAACACGTGGCAAGATCTAACGGCCCAGATGGCGACTCTTGGGCTTCCTTTTCAATACCTATAAATAGCCATTTCACTTTTTCATTTTTCATTTTTCACTTTAGTGTAAAATTTTTCTGCAAGGTCGAGCTCGAGCAAAATCCTTAGGCACTCTTTTGGTCCTCTAGTCATCTGAGGTAAGACCTCGAGGCTTTAAGTTATTTCATAGCTTTTACTGAGATGTCAAGTAGTGAGGGTGGTCGGGAATCTGGGAGTTCGAGCGATAGTGAGGACATAGGAACATCATTAGTCCTCGTTGCTATTCCGTTAGATGCCCGACCTAAGCACCAAGGGAACGTCGAGTTGAAATCTCCTGACGATCCTTGTAGGTTTAAAGAACATCTGGCCATGGAAACTGCCCAAGAATTTGGGTTGATCCCTGGCTGTAATATTAGATCACCTGACCTCGAGGACAGGATGGCAAGGGCTCAGGATAGAGAGTTTGTTATTTTTAGGGATACTTTGAAGGCTGGGTTTAGGTGGGCCATGCACCCATTCTTTTTAGGTCTCTTGGTCGAGCACTCCATGTACCCAAGCAACTAGTACCCAGTGGCTGGAGAATGCTCATTTATTTCTTCATTGCCTATAGATATCTTGGGTTTAAGCCCTATGTCGACTTTTGTCGTATGGTGTTCAAGCTTAAGCAGCTCCTTCAGTACACATGTTTTGCATACCTTGACTCGATGAGGGTTTAGAGTCCCGAGCATGCCGAGCTCACTTAAGGGTTGGAAGGATAAGTGGTTTTACGTGGTTACTCGAGATGCTGACCTTTCCTTTTAGTCGGGATGGGATGGTCCCGACGCGACGAATTTCTGTGAGGGTCAGGCGTACTTTAAGTCCCTAGAACGGCATAGGCAAATGCTCAAGGATCTCGATCCTCTAGTGCCAGACATGAAGGCCATCCTCGGGGAAGAAGTGTTAGATCTTGCCAATGTAAGAGGTGTCGAGGATATGAGCTTTTATTTATTGTTCCTACTTACTCATGTTCTCGATGATGTGATCAGCCTAATGATTTGTTTTTTCTTTGCGGAATGTAGTTCGACCCATCCGCACTGCATATGTTCGTTAATGCCAAGGCAAAGGAACCTCAACCTCAAATTGGGGTCTCGAAGAAAGGGCAGAAATGTCATAAGAGGCCTCGAGTCTCCAAATGTGACGACCAACCTCGAGGGCCAGATGAGAATTCTCAGGCTCGACAGCATGCTTCGAGCCCTAAACCTTCTCGATCGCATACCATCGATGGCCTCTGTTATCAAGGATTTTGAACTCTGCCACTTGGTCCCAAGCATAGTGGCGAAGTATAGAGGTTATGTTGGGTTTGATGAGGGCATGAAAGTCCTCGAGTTCCTGACATTGAAGGTAAAAATGCTTGACCTTATGCGTATTATTTTCACGTGTTTTAAGTATATATTGCTCAACGTTTAACGATCGATGTTTGGTTGTGTAGACCCTCAGTGTGGCTCGGGGTCTATCCTTACAGGGAATGGACGAGTCTAACAAAATGGCTGGGCTCGTAGAGTCGGTCGAGCTGAGAGACAAAAAGATCAAGGACCTCAAGACCGAGTGCAAGGTCTTATTGAAAGAGAGCGAAGACGCAAGGTTAGAGGCCCATCGGGCTCAAGAGGAGGTCGGTGCTGCAAAGGATGAAGCCGAGGAAACAAAACTCGAGCTTGAGCAAAAGTGCAAGGAGTACGAGACCAAGCTTGCTGATGTCAGGACACGGGCTTGGGAAGAGTTCAAAAAGTCTGAGGAATACGACAAGGTCAAAGCTGAATATGCATCAAGGGTGTACCTCTACGCAATTAAAGAGGCTTGAGCCTATTTGCGCTCTAAACATCCCAACATGTCATTTAAGGAGCTGAAGACAGTGCATTGTATTGCTGCCACCCTCGAGCTCTCTAATTTCGTAGATGCCTCGAACGAGGATGAAGAGGACGATGTCGATGTCGATGTTGATGTTGAGGCCTCTATTCCTAATGGCCTAAATTAGGACCTCCTACTTCGAGCACTATTTTTGATGTAAATTTTTGATATTTTTTGCTCGAGTATATTGTGCGAGTATATGGGCCGTCGTGTTTTTAGCTTTTGTTCAAGTAAAATGCTCGATGTTTAGTTTTGGCTTTGTGTTTCTTGATCTCTTTGTTGCTTATTATCTTGATGATCAATTTAATTTTTATGCCTGACCATCTTACTAAGCCCCGAACAGTGAGCTCGATCAATCAACTAACTTTATGACTAAGTTACTTAGATATGAGCTGACGGGTCGTTCCCACAACATCATGATTTCTCCCGAGCTCTATGGATGAGGTTTTGGCTAAGTTTCATGCTCGATGATGAATGATCTCGATAATCAGACAGTTAATTGACTTCTTAATCTTATGATCTTGATGACTTAACGATTAATTTTAAAGTATCGAGCTCGAGGACTGCTCGATCAAATAATTTTTTTGGAAAAGTCTCGGTTTCGACGATAACGTAATTAAATAATGTTATTGCAATGTCTCGACCTTTGACTCCACCATTAAACAATTGATCATGATGACCAGTCAATTATAGGCATGATGAGTACTTAATGAACTTACAAGTTATAAGCTCGACGATGGCCTAATTAATAAATTTTGTTTGCATTTGCTCGAGGATAGCTCAATGACTAATCTTTAGTAATGAGCTCGATGATAGCTCATTTTTAAGGTATTAAGCTTGATCATGGCTCGATCAATTTGTTTTTCCAAGCTTTACCTCAATGACTTTGCAATTAATTTTAAGTATCGAGCCCGAAGACTGCACGATCAATTAGTTTTTGGTAGTCTCAAGCTCGAGGACTATACAATTAACCAATATTTTGATAAAGTCATGATCTTGAGGACTATACCTTTAATCATCTTTTCGGTAAAGTCTCGAACCTTAAGACTTTAATATTTGGTGCCGATCTCGAGCATTATTTCAAGACTTCTTAGTCCTGGATTGACCTTTTTCGAATGGTCATGCAAGGGCACCTTTTTGAGATGTTTGCTTGTGGTGAGTTTTAAAGCGTCTGCTTGCGACAGGTCTTTGGGGTGTATGCCCGTAGCATGTCTTTAGGTGCTTGTTCATGACAGGTCTTTTGATGTGGGTGCTCATGGCATGTCTTGAAGTGCTTGTTCACATCATGCCATGAAGTACCTGCTTGTGACAGGTCTTTTTTTTGAGCTCATGCCCGTAGCATGTCTCGGAGATGCCTGCTCGTGACAGGTCTTTGGGACAAACACTTGAAAAAAAAATTGTTGGGTTATTCCCAGCGGTTACATCATATAAGCTTCCTTATGATCTAGAACAAGTATAGGCTCGCAGGCCTTCATAAATGAGCTAGTAAAAAAAAGATGTGTAGGGCATGCAAGTCCGATGAAAAATTAAACTAAAGAAAAAGAAAAAATGCATAGGGTATGCAATCCCAAAAAATAAAAAGTAAAATTAACCAAATTTAAAAGGTCAAGGTGAGGACCACTACTTGCAATAAATCTTGAGGTTGTCAGCATTCCAAAGCCTAGGCAATGGTCTTCCAATCATGTTCCTCAAGCTATACGCTCATCCACGGACTTGTCTAATGACTTCATAGGGTCCTTCCCATGTCAGTCCAAGTTTACCCGGGGCGTGACCCACGGCCTCGGCCCTTTTGAGCACCAGATCTCCAATTTTGAATTTCCTGGGTCTGACCTTACTATTGAAATACTTGGCGGTCCTATTCTGATAGGAGGTGACTCATAGTGCAGCCTGTTCGCGGGTCTCTTCCAGAAGGTCGAGATGTTTTGTGGTATGTTCTCTGGCACTTTGCTCCAAACGCTTTAATGATGGAAGGCTAACTTTAATAGGAATAGTGGCCTCCAACCCAAAAGCTAGCATGAATGGGATCTCACCCATTGTTTTTTTGTGCGAAGTCCTGTAAGTCTATAGTATGGAGGGTAACTCATCGGGCCAGTTACCATGTGCACCTTCTATCATTGTGCGGAGGTCCTGAAGTATAATTCGGTTGGTTACCTCAGCCAGGCCATTGCTCTGAGGGTACGTGACCAAAGTCAGACGATGATATATCCCAAGTTAGTGCAAAAGTTTTTGAATTGCGCATTATCAGATTGTCTCCTATTGTCAGTTATGAGCACTCTAGGTATCCCGAACCTATATACGACGGACTTCCATTTGAAAGACCTTAGCTCGGGCTATGAGATTATTGCCAGGGGTTCCACCTCTACCCATTTTGTAAAGTATTCTACAGCCATATCAACAAACTTTAACTGTCCTCTTGCTAGTGGAAAGGGCCCGAGGATGTCAATCCCCCATTGCTCGAAGGGAGCTGAACAGTATATGGGGGTGAGCTCTTCAGCGGGAGTATGAATGACATTCCCAAATGTTTGACACTTATCACATTTTTTCACATAGTTTGAGGCGTCTTTCTTCATGGTCAGCCAATAGTACCCGTACCTTATAAGTTTAAAGGCAAGGACACGTGCACCTTGATGATTTCCACATATTCTCTCATGAACTTCTGCCATATATAGAAGTGTAAAACTCTTGTGGAATAAGACTCCTTGGATCATACAGTACCTTGGTACTCTAGATCGGACACTTCTAGCTTCTTTTGTATCCTCGGGAAGGTTTCCATTAGTTATGAATTCAATTATGGGGTCCATCCATAGGGGATCATTATCAATGTACATGACACTCAGTTCCTGACCTATGCTAGGTTCTGTCACCATTTTGATGTGCACTATTTTGTCAAGTCCATCTACTCCCATGAATACAAGTCTTGATAATGCATCTGCTCTACCATTATTAGCCCAGGCAATCTTCATAATTTTGCAATCCTTAAATCGTCTCTGAAGGTCATGCACCTTCAAACAGTACATGCTCATTTTTTCCTCCTTCATCTCGAATGATCCTTTAATCTGCCCAACCACAAGTTGTGAATCGCTAAAGAGCTTGATGTATTCAACTCCCAAGCACTCAGCAAGTTCAAGAGTAATGACCACTACCTTATACTCCGCCTCATTGTTAGTA
>CAIGRF010129133.1:2655-13536 GCA_903798235.1 Fraxinus ornus | reverse complement strand
AGCATATATCAAAAGCATGCATCCAGCACATCAGTCATTGCTTCTGCTACTCCATGATAAGCGCTGATATTTGGTTTATAAATGTATATATTAATCCACCATTTGTAAATTGTAATTCCATCTCGATCTTAACTTTAAGTAGAGAATAAAAATAGGCTAGACGACAAGGCTAAGCTTCAACCTTTTACATGCCTAAGGCTAAGGCTTGGACGTAAAGTGTGGCTAACGACAAGACCAAACTTCGTGACTGTGCGCTTTTTTTGAACACTGATAAAAATATTCAAGTACTGTTGTGTCACTTTGGAAAAAATGGGTAACAATGATTTGCTCAAGAAAAAAACATTGCAAATAATTTTTAAAATTACTCGGGGTCTCTTTCTCGAATTAATCTCGACAGATTTCTGAAATTATTTCATTGGAGTAGAAGGGCTATGAGTATTAACAAATTGGGAAGCTATAAGTTCTTTTAGACAAGTTTTTACATCTGAAGGTCACACATATCAGGGTGAGGATGCATTATTTCAGATAAATGAATAGGGCTTTGCACCTATGTACATAAAACAGAAAGAAACATCCAAAGAATAGGACGGGAGATTGAATAAAAAAATTCTGACTTCCTTATGTTTTCTATATATAGCTTAAATATACAGTTAAAATTTGTTCAGATCTTCATTTTCATACTTTTACATTGTTTACTAAACATCTTTCTCAGTCATGGTAACAAGCTGATCCTGGAGACAGTGTCCATGTAATATTTTCATGTTAGTTCTTAATATAAAACATATTTTCTCTTGCTGATTTTAATTTTTTTTTTTCTTTTGGGGTTTTCTCTGCTCTTTTCTTTTCCTTTTTTTCTTAAAAGTATTTTTGAGAGGGGCAATGGACCCATTAAATTGCAGTTTTTTAGTTTATACAATTCAGTCCAAGTTGTTGAACAAGCAGCAGATTTAAATGTCTTTTTTGTGCCTTTTACTTTGTTTATTCTTCTGTCTTAATGGCCAAACACTCATCATTCATGCTAACGGTAAAGGATGGCTTCATAAAGTATAAAGTCAATTACAACTTTTTATTCAAATTTCTGGAAAAGGGTTATTTATTTTTCGAGCAAAGATTCCTGCACAGTTAAAATAACTTGCCAACGCTGCTAAATGCATGGCATAGAAGAGAATCAATACGAAAAATTCTCAGATTTGTGACTCTTTAAAGGTCCATGACTTCATGGTCAAACCATAATTGGCTTGAACGGAAAAATGTGGACTTGGAACGTGGCACAAATATCAAAATTTTACTGTCAGTTTTCATGATTTTCTTGCATGAAAAAAGCATTTTTTTCTCAGATGGAAGCAATGATTTGTGTGGGTTTTTGTAGACCATTTATGACTTGTGTTCTAGGTATTTGGATCACCAAAAATATTGCCTACTAATAATCAAGAATGTCCCACTAGCTTGAAACAAAAATTCTAAAGCAGACTAGTTCAGCAGAAAAAAGAATTATTTGAGTAAATAATGGGGGGAAAAAAGTACATTTTGGCTCTAGAGTGCCCATTTGCTGTACTTTTGGAGTTGATGACCAATTTATGTATAGGAATATGTTTCAATGCAAAAAACGAGAGGTAACAAATAATTTTGTTGGTCGGTTAATTGATAACGTGTTTTTCTTTGAAGAGACTTATCTCTGCCGTGTCTCTATTAGATGTGTTCTTCAATATGAGAAAGCCATAAGGAATCAAGTTTTAGTAATTGATAGTGTTGTCCTGAATAAAATCTAAGTATGTTGTAGGTCCAGTACGTTTCCAACAATGGATTATTAGTGAATTCATTCCCTACACCAGTAAGGCTCTCTTTGTTCTATTACTCAGTTCAAGCTTTTCCTGAAAGCATCCTATGACATGGTGATGGTGGAGAACACCATACCTTACACTAGAGGATTTAGTGCTGAATTCTAGCTTTTCTACAAGGTCTACTTTCATACCAAGCCAAGCGTTTAGGTTGTTCAAGTAGATTTGGGCAAGGTCGTTGTGCTCCTGCCACCTCTTAATGGTGTGAGACATCAAAGATTGTTGCCCTTCATAAACTGGTTCATGTTTGACACAAGATTCTTCCTCTTTTTCCTTATGCTACATTCCCATTACAGTTCTAGTTCAATTTTAATTGGATCAAATGGCCTTAATTAGTTGCAACATTTAAGACCCGTTCAGTAGAGATTAAAATTCAATTAAAATTGAAAATATAGCTGTTATTGATCTCACTCGTCTAATAAAAATCAACAATAACGACTAATTTTTCAATTTTAATTTGATTTTAATCTTTACCGAACGGGCCCTTACTTTGGATTCAAAGCTCATAATGCTCATATCGAACCTCTTTTCTTGTAGGTAACTTTTCAAAAACCACCCTGTACAGGAGAATATCATGCTCAATAGATCTAAAAATCAAAGTGTAAAAAATTTGATTGATTACACACACACATCGCCTCTTAAAAAACTCGAGTTGGGATTTATTTATATTTTTTATTTTATTGTGGGAGGCTTCGTCAGAGAGGATTGTTTCACTTTGTTGTCTAATTGAAATTCAGAAATTTCAAAGATTGCTCTTAATCTGTCCTTGCCACTGCATTTTGCTGCTTCGATACAGTATGACGCATAATAAGGACATCACACTGCACATTTTATAAAACTTCAATACAATATGACCTCTGCCTTCATGGAGGCAACAAGCACGAGAACTCCATAAGCATCTCTAAACAACGAAGAAATGGGCAATTTTCATATTTTAGTCCCTCTTTGACACATTCTTTCAAAATACATTATTTCAAAACTCATTTTCAACTACACATTCTTCAATAAAATAATATTTTTCATCACATCAATAACTTATCTTTACTTATTAACAANGCTGCAACATGTTTACAGAGTATGAATTTTGATCCTAACTGAAATTGAGCCCCCGTTTGTTACACATTCTTTCAAAACTCATTTTCAACCACACATTTTTCAATAAAATAATATTTTTCATCACATCAATAACTTTTCTTTACTTTTTAACAACATAAACATATTTCCCACCATATCACTATTGAAAATACAATATTTCGTCAATAATATCCATTAAACACCCCCTAGAAGAGATAATATCCATTAAACACCCCCTAGAAGAGATGCCTATATAGCCACAACAGTGGTTCAAAGCATGCAGATAAAACATGAAACAGCACTATAATTCAGCACAGTCATGTTCGTTCATGAATCAATTTTCTAGGTGTCAGAGATTCAAAGGACAAATGACATTACTCAAATTTAAAAGTTTGATTGATATCAGTCATTTTTGTTCTTTCAAATAGGTTTTCTACGGCTATAAGCAGAAAAGGTGCATTCAGTCACCTACGTAGTTCAAGAATTTGAAAAAGTTATCCTGATAACAAATCGCAAAGACAGGCCATAATGAGTATATATATGCAAATTACAGTCAATAGACGGATTGTGACATTCAAGCCCACCTCCTTGAGGAGTAGACAGAGCCATCAGCTCAAGCCTCATCCATCTGATCCTGCAGAACCCCAAACAGTGGTATAGATGAGTTAAATCATTTAAAGTCGGGTCTTCTATAAAACTAATACCAAATTTCAGGCAATTGAAAGAAAATTCCAGATACTTGTATAAGAAAATGTAGCAAAAGCACGTCCTCTTTGACATAACAGGTTGATACCAGATGTATTCAGTAAGACGTAATGGAAAAACTCCAGATACTGGTATAAAAAGCACATCTTTTTTGTAGCTTGGACGCTATTCTCTAACACACAATAGGGAAACTAATTCATTTAAACTTCAGTTTTAGCACAAGAACTAGATCTCACCCAGACCACCCTATTTACCCTAGGACTACCATTTGATCAAGAACAGCCAGGTTTCAGAAGCCAATCATTAAATGTATCAAAACTTAGTGAGGCCATGCAAAAAATAAAAAATAAAATGGTTGAGACCCTACTTTCACAGGCGAATTTTTTTAAAGCAGCCTATTTTCATGGTGGAAGATAAACGGAGCCCACCTGCAAAATTTTTCATTTAAAAGGCTCTCTTTCTACCTCATTTTTTCCCCTAGTGTTCTTATTTACCTTGCTAAAAAGAGTTTTGTTTCTCTTTCTCCTCCTGTTCCTCAACCCCTCTGCCACCCTCAATAACCCTATTTACCCCCTTGAACTACCATTTGATCTTGAACAAGACAGGATCAGCTAGGTTTCAAGAGGTACATCAAAAAATGTATCAAAACAGACCATGAGAATTAAGAGATTGGGACCCTATTTTCAAGGTCAGTCAAAAAGAGCCAACCTACAAAGTTTTTTGTTTAAAAAATGCTCTTCCTACCTAAATTGTCTAATTTACCTGCTAGAAAAGGGCATTATTTCTCTTTTTCCTCTTCGTCACCCCCATCCTGATCTGTCCCCACTGCCACCCTCAATCACTCTTATGTATCCCTCCACCAGCATCCTTTTTCAACTGGGCACCCCACTGTTTTATCATTCTTTTTCCTTCCGAAGCTTGGCCACCTCACGAGTAGCTGCTGAGTAAAAGGCAGAAAAACAAAGGGGTGCGGCATGGGGTGGAAAAAAGGAGGGGAGCTAGGCCATAATACAGGTGGCGAATGGAGAGAGAGGGCAGGAAGGGCACTCAAGTATGGGGGTTGCGCTTACAGGGTGGTGGGTAGGATGAGGAAGATTAGTTGACTGATGCAGACAGTAATTTGAGATTATCAAATCAAAAGAGGCCTTTTCATTAATTATCTACACCTCATCCTACTGGACAATTTCCTTGTATTTATATCTTGACAAATTACCTTCCTAAATTTTCTCAACTATAGTTCTACATGCTGAATTGTGCACCATCTGCAATAACAATGTTGTAAAATCTGCCTGCCTCTAGAGGCAGTCTTGTATTGCATAGCTGGAATAGACACCAAAAAGAGGTTGTTTACAAATTGGGGTCGTTGACCAATCTTCTCTGACAATTACCGACTTACAAGCCTACCAATAGGGATTCTTTCGGTTTCTGTTTGACAATGTTAAAGATTTAAATATAAATAAATAAGGCATTCCCTCTGACAGTTTGCGCTTTTAATAAGATGGTTGATCATTTTTTTCCCCACAAAAGTACTGGTATCTTATGCTATCAATAGGATTCCTACTGTTTGTTTATTCCAGGAAACTCTATATACGTGTTGGATTCCATTCATTGAATGATATCAAGAATTTCACGCAGATTACAAAATTTACATAATAAAATTCAACAAAAATCATTCCACAACCAGAAAGATGGCTTATATTCTACACACACAGTGATTGATCATTACATTCCTTAACGTAACTTATCCCATGAGACAAATTGATGTAGGGAGATGCAAACACTTTACCCAAAAGCTATAACTGATTGGGGGAGGTGTAATCCATCTATATCACCCAGAATTAGGTCCGAGAATCCACCCTAAGTCCACTCCAATTGGGCCTCACTTCGAAGGAGGCAATACAAAGGCGCTATTGGGTCAATCCCAAATAGCGACAGCATGCCGACCCCCATTTCAAGCATGCTATGGCGTCATACACCACTCCATGGAAATGCTCCAGCATTGACTCAAACATAGGTCCTCCAGCTCTAAGTTCTAATACCAACTGATGTAGGGAGATGCAACCACTTTGTCCAAATGTCCAAAAGCTATAGCTCATTGGAAAAGTGGTTGCATCTCCCCCTACATCACAAATTAAGATCTAATGGGAACAAAATTTGAGACGTATTTTTTATCACACCAAAGGCAAGTCAACAGAACTAGGGAGACAATTATTGTGCTTAAAAAATTATCTTTTTCCCCCAAAACAGAACTATATGGAAGGGATATGCAACAACACCAACTATTTTAGTAACAAGGGTTTCAAAGACTGGACTTAAATATTAAAGAGTTCTTATCTTAATATATGTGTCTACCTGCATGTCTGAGGTCCAAAGAGTGAGATTGTCCCTCAGAAGCTGCATGATAAGAGTGCTATCCTTGTATGATTCCTCACCCAATGTGTCCAGCTCAGCAATAGCTTCCTCAAATGCCTTCACACAAAATGAAGAAAATATAGAATCCAACACATATCATCTTGTTTCAAGTGCCAAAGGAGCCTCCTGTAATAACAGTGCATGCATGATATGCAAAAGATGACCTCAATAATACTGTGTATTTTAACATTATCCTCAGATCGAGGCATAGGTCTGGAACATACAGGAGGAACATGGCTGTATATGGACAAAGGTATTAACTTTAGTCGTTTCAACGGTATTTTATACGTTTCACACCATTCAAGCTAGTTGATCCACCAGAGATGCAGTAATATGGAAGATATCCCCAATCCATTCTCTCGAAATTTCATATGCTCCTTAATGTGGGATCACTCTAGTTCTCTTATTTAGTCGAGGCATCTTGGTGCACTTGATTTATTTAATATAAAAAGAAAGAAAAAGTCGAATAATTATTTAATTAGAATGTCAAAATAACTATACCTAATTCAATTGTATGGTAAATAAGAGAAATGTTCTCTTAAGCCCCTATTTGGTTTAGATAAAAAAAATAAAATATATATATAATTTGGTGCACAAATTGTAAATTTTTGTAATTGCATAAAATCTTTACTAAGTATTATGCTTCCATTAAAGAATGTTACAGATCAGCCATTAGATTATGTTTCANTTCTCAAATATATATATTTAAAATTACAAAATCTATTTTTCCAAAAAATGGGGCTCAAACAAACCCTATTTTGATAAAAGTTAATGGACATGTGTGGTTAAAAAGAGGTGGTTCCATGAATGTATATTTAAAATTAACTTTGACTTTGACTTCAATTTTAATCGCCTTTTTTAGCTGAACCAAACAGGGGCTAACACTATTTCTGTTCAACTTTACACCTCCCTATGTATGGCCTTTTCTTTGCAGTTGTGCGGATCACTAAATAACAAATTTAAAGAATGACAGAAATCCATTGTAGGTAAGAACAAGTGAACAACTAACCTGTTTGGCCATGCTGCAAGCCTTCTCTGATGAATTTAGAATTTCATAGTAGAAAACAGAAAAGTTCAGGGCCAAACCCAATCGTATAGGATGCGTGGGAGCAAGATCGCCAAGTGCAATGTCCTGTTTAACAGATGGATACATGAATAAATTGTTGATCACGCTTTGTAATTAATATTTCAATCAAGAGAAAACACGCAATGGCTTTAAATCTCTAAACAACTCATCCACTAAACAACAAAACATTACAGCCTTCAAATATAGAAATATAAATCTTGTTTACAGAAAAGAGAAAATGAGAAGCGGTGCGGGAGAAGCATAAAGAAAGATGAAAATTGTTCAACTCTTCATGATTGCGCAGAATGCCAAGAGAAAGACTGGAGAAAAGGGCGGAACTCTCTAAACATTTATAATAAGTTTTATTAAATTTCAAAAGTTTCTCATATACTCCATGAACATTAATTTAACTTGGAGAAATTAAAATGTGTGAAAAGACAAGAAGAAGCAATCAACTAATACAAGCAGAATAAATCAATCCAAACAAATTTAATACATTAAGTAGCATCATACTCTCTGGGTTGGAGAAGATTCGTCATCCCTCACCCAGCATCATCTCGTAAGTGTAATTTATCCCCTGTTTGATCCTCATTACATAAAAACTCATTTTTTTTTCCTAAATTCGTTTTCAACCACAAATTCTCTCAATAAAATAATTTTACACATAAATCAAAAACTTGTTTTACTTTTTAACCTCACGCTCTCTCCAAAAAATCACTACTACAAAATCTATTCTCCCAAAAAATAAGCTCAAACAGTCAATGCGGAAAATATCAAGGTGAAATGCCACAACCACCATGGGTTTTGCTAAAATTGCCTTCCCAAGTAAAAAAATACCATTCCATGTTCTTCCTTCCAATAATGCTCACCATCTGCTATGCAGCATAACAATTCGCCCAAATCTGTAGAAAACCAAAACTTGGCTCCATCCTCAATCAGCACATCACATTCTCCACCAAATCCTTTATATCATAAATCCTAAAACAATCGTGCTCATAATTGCCATTAGCAATCATATAAAGCCCAACCACAATGTTATCCACCTGTTACGTGAATTGAATGCATTGTGAGGTGTAGCAATTTTCATATGTGATACCTTTAATGTGAAAAATGACGTCAATGTTCTTTGAATTTGTTTTCAATTGGTCATCGGCATTGAGTGAGCCTTGTTGATAATCGTTATACACATTTGAATCGTTACACTCTGATTCTTTAGCATTTAGCTTAGCTTCATGGTTCCCCTTCCGTGCCTCGATGTAGTGGATGACACTCATTTTTCCTGCGTTATTTGATTTCAAATCATGAAAATCAGTATGAATGACAAACTCGCTTGATCACCAACTCATCTCCTTGAAGTTAAACAATGAAAATACAAATGATTTCCCACTTTTGTGATTCCCAAATGGGGACCCAGATGACCTATCCCCTAATAACTCGAACACATCATTTGGGGATATAGGCAACCGGCTCCTTATCAAAAAGATTTTTCAATATCTTCATAAAAATTCTGTGGACCATCATTGTTCTCATCGAAATCGAATCCACCCCATTGTTCAAATTGAGTGGATCAAATGGATCTTTGTCGACCTCCGTCTTACTATCTGATGAAATCTCCATCATTGTGTCCCTTGTGGCATCAAACTAATTTATCGCGCTTAGTGTACGACAGCATGATCGCTTGCTGCATCAACAAACCGATCTGATTAACGGATGTGCGTGATGTGCATCATGTCTGTGCACAGTCTCTCCTCTAAAAAGGCGTTGTGTAAGAATGGTCATACTCTTGGCGCCATTGCTAAAAGCATAGGCCCGTTCAACCAAGCGATCAACTCTTTGTTGATTACGCAGAATGCCGGACGACGAAAAAGATGAAACTCACCAAACTTTTATTATAAATCTTGTTAGATTTCAAAAAGATTCCGTGAACAATGATTTAAATAAGACAAAATTAAAACATGTGAAAAGACCACAATCCTTGATTGATGAATTAATCAAGCCAAATCAAGAAGTCTAGAAGTAGGGGAAAAAAAAAATTATGCCCATAATCTGTTTCACAAGTCCTCGACTAGAAAATTCCTATGTTTTCTCAAGATTAAAAAACCCAAATGCCCAAGTCTTTAATCTCAAATTTGAAACTTACTACAGATTAATACCAAGGCAACATATTTAAAAAATAAAAAAAATAAAAAATAAAAAATCACCACATAATACATATAATAAAGTCTAACAATAAGAAACAAACATAAATAGTAAATCGATGACAGGTGTCAATATAAACATACAAATGACACGGACATAATTCCAGTCTTCCCTAAATAATTGCCTTAACGATGCCCCCAAAAAATGAAATCGCAATCATGCCAATAATAGAAAGAAAAACTTACTGTAAATATACCAAGTATAAAAATATTTGATTCACCTGAGCAGCCTTGTAAGCAAGCATAGTATCGTCAGCAGCCTCCTTGCGCTCATTCCCAGCCTTAAACTCGGCCAAGTACCTATAATAATCCCCCTTCATCTTCAAGTAAAAAACCTTGGACTCACTCGAAGCAGCAGATGGGATCAAATAGTCATTCAGAATCTTCAAAATCCCAGCACAAACATCGGACAGCTCGCTCTCGACCTTGGATCTGTAATCTTTGACAAGCGCAACGTGGTCGTCGTTCTTGCGCCCCTCCTCTTTCTGTTCAATCGACGAGACTATGCGCCAGGCGGCTCGGAGCGAGCCGATGACGTTCTTGTAAGCCACCGAGAGGAGGTTGCGCTCCTCTACAGTGAGCTCGGAACCGGCCGCGCTGACAACCAGCTTGTCCATGAACTGGACCATCTCCTCATAGCGCTCGGCTTGCTCGGCTAGCTTGGCCATGTATAGGTACTGTTCCCGGGTCAAAGCCATCGGAAAAACCTGCGACTAAAGAGAGAGAAATACGAGATTTTTGGGAAATGAGTTCGTTGTTTTTGCCAACCATATTTCATTTGGGGGAAGATATCACTAGAGGTCCGTAACTTTATAGAAGTTCGCACTTGAGTGCCAAACTAATTTATATTAGCATTTAGGTCCTAGAAAATTAATTACGTCCAACTAATTTTTTAACTAGTCGTGTGTATCGAGCTGACGTATCATTATTTTTACGATCATAATAGGTAATTAAATATTAAACTACAACGCTTAAACCATAGTTCGTATAGAGAAGTACTAGATATGAATATTCATTTTCTTTGGGACTTCAGGAAAAATATCATATAGTTTTTCACTTGGCCTTCTTAGATAAGTTATTTTCTTAAAAAAAAAAAATGTTTTTAAACCCGCGTTTGGTGTATTAAAATTTTCATTCGCATTCTTCTACTCATTTTCAACCACATATTTTTCAATAAAATAATATTTTCAATCACATCAATAACTTTTCTTTCTTTTTCAATCACATATTCTCAATCAATCTACTATTTCATAAGATATTATTCCAAAATAATGTGGCTCAAACACACCTTAAGTATTTGCTATTGAAATTAGGGGTGGGCAAAAACCCGCCCAACCCGATCAACCCGTCCGACCCAACCCAACCCAACCCGACCGGGTTGGGTCGATTTTTTCTATTTTTTTCTTGGATTGAGTTGGGTGGTAAGGTTAAGTTGGTCGGGTTGGGTTGGGTCGGGTTGTGGGTTAACCCATCCAACCCGACAAAAACCATCCAACCCGATTCGCTAATTAAAAAACTAAAAAACTTTGGAACTTGGAAACCAAATTATATTTACAATGGACTGGACCCAATTAATTATAATTAACAG
>CAIGRF010129132.1:0-28392 GCA_903798235.1 Fraxinus ornus | reverse complement strand
AAACATTTTCCGTGAAAAATTTAGCCTATCAAACAGTCAAAAAGTATTTTCCTATTTCCATAAAAAATTCCGTCAAATCAAATGGACCCTAACTAAAAAATCGTTTCGCAATCTTTAATATTTTTAGTATTATTCATTACCATCATAATTTTACATAAATAAAAAAGACAAAAATATGAAAATTTTGAAAATAAGGATTGTTGATAAATCGAAACTTTAGATGATCACCTAGCTCACATAATGCTTGAACCAGCTCTGTCGATTACCGTTGAGACCTTTTTATTCTCAATTGTTGCCTTGTAGCTGGATAGATAGGACTTAAGTGATCAATTCAATAGCAGTTACTCGTTTGGTAATTTTATTGAAGATAGCGGCCTTCAATTCTAGGATTGTTCATAGGCGTGGTTAGTTAATGATGCCATAACTGACGGAGGGAAATGACTTTTTATATCATTTTTCCTTTTCTTTATCTGAATTTTTTACATTAGCATTGTTAAGGATAATTTTCATATCAGATAAATATCAAAATTTAAAATTTTATCCACACGTGATTTTTAACTTTTCAATTCAAAAATCAAGTTTAAAAGTATTTTATTCAAAAATAATATTATAAAATTAGCCTCTAACGTACACATTAAAATTTTCATTCTCATTCTTCTACTCATTTTCAACCACGTATTCTTCAATAAAATAATATTTTCCATCACATCAATAATTTTTTTTTCTTTTTCAATCACACATTCTCTATCAATCTACTATTCCAGAATACGTTCTTCCAAAATAATATGACTCAAACACACCCTTAAACTAATTCACGCCACGCCACCCCACCTCATCCCTTCCCATTCCATCCAATTTTACTCCCAAACCCTAAAATCATTCTCCCCTCTCCTCTCCCCTCTCCTCTCTCTATCATCTCCCTTTTCTCCTCTCTCTTTATCATACACGGAAAATCACTGTAGATGACCACTGAAAGATCGTTGGCAAGCGTTGTTGTGTGATGGCGCTCACAGCGGTGCGAACTCCGCTGCACAGCGGCAATGGTTTTGGGGGTAGTTTCTTCCTCCTCCGAGTTGCTACTTAGCCGAAATTTTGGGTAGTTTTTGTCAATGGTTATTGGTGATTTACAAGTGGTGGTGATGATGGTGAGGTGGTGGTGGTGTGACGATTGTAGTGTTGGCACGGTGGTGCACGTGTTTGTGATGTTAGCGACGATGGTGGTGGTTCTGATGGTGGTGACAAATGGTGGTGGTGGTAAGGTGCTGCAACATTTGTTTGGTGTTAGGGGTGAATTGATGTTGGGTTGGGTTGAGCTAGGGTTGCGTCGAGTGGGGATGAAGAGTATTTGTAATCATTTATTTGAATGATTGTGATCGATAAATAATGTGATCTAAAAAAATATGATATTGCGACTAAATTTGTAATTGTGACTTAAAATTTGTTAAGTTGTGATCAATTAATTTGATAATTTCTGATCGTGGTGACTTATAAAATTTGTGATTTGTCATCGAGAAATAATGAATGAACTATTAATTTGATAATTTTTTATCGATAAATAAATTGTGATATATAAAATTTGTGATTTGTGATCGAGAAATAATGCATGACCAATTAATTTGATAATTTGTATCCAATAAATAAGTTGTAGCCTATAAAATTTGTGATTTGTGATTTTGACTAATACGTAACTATGACCATAAATTGTATAATATTGTGCCCTTAATATATATAATTAATATAATATTTTATTTATCTATTTAATTAATAAAATCTAATTATGACCTAATTTTTGAAATTTTAAAACAAATTTCTTAAAGTTTGAGATTGTATCTTTTAAACACCTTAAATACATATATTGATTTGTTCCCTTATCAAAATATAGATCACATATGATGGTATACATTACTTTTGTTAACAAACTTGACATTTAATATGGAATTTCAAGTCTTAATATGATATTCGAGCCTATTAAACTGTAAAAAGCAGTCATATCTGATTATGACTAAAAAACGAGCACATACATTTCAAGAACGATGATCAAATGAGTCACTATCTTGCAAATACATAATAAGGGATGAATTCTATACCAGATAATTATCAAAATATAGACTAACATATAATGAATTGGATTACTCACTTTTTAGATGAAATTTCAAATTTTAATAAACATAGTCTTAATATTTTTATTATAATAATAGCATTTTGCAAGTCAAACAAAACCAACACCTTAGAAGTTGCTTTATTGCAATTTGTAACAATCGTGTTATATGTATATCTTTTTTTTTTTTACATCATTTTTGACATTATACCATGTGATAATATATGATTGGACAGTTTAAAAAAAAAAAAATAACTTCTCGCCCAACACTTCTTGAAGTTTAATGAAGTGTACAAAAAGATGTAAATCAAAGAATGTACACTTAGCATTATTCAATGTGCAAATGTAGTTAGAAACTTCACGACAATGGCAGCAGAAAGCAAATAGAATCATTCCTGTAATAATCATTACGAAACATAATTACTGTCAAATTTTCTAATAATTAAATATAATAATAATTATTTACCTTTGGTCACCATGTACCGTCACATGGGACTCTCACTTAATATAATTATCACATGGGTAAAACATTTCATCAGATCTTAGATTTTACATTAGAATATCTAGGGTCTATTTGAGGTCCATTATTTTTGTAGAATGCATTTTGAAATAGTAGTTTGATGGATAATGTGTAGTTGAAAATGAAGGAAATTCTTTTTAGGTTGTTTGTAATATTATTTTATTGAAAAATGTGTTATTGAAAAGAATAGAAATGAAAATGTGTGTGTTTGAATAAGTTGGAAGAGTCTTTCTTTACTATCTTTATGAATTAGAGTGTATTTGACTCTTCGAATTCCCTATTCTTACTTTAAAACAGTGTTTTAAGACCCAAATTGACCGGTTAATTCAGATCGAAAACTGGAAAAATGAGACCAGGTCCAGTCCGGGTGACTCATTTACAACAAGGTGCAATTAACCTATTCTTAACCAACTGAACCGTTTGGTTTTGCGAAAAACCATTGGCCCAATTGTAAGTGAACCGGTCGAGCCAAAGATTTTGTACACAAAGCCAAAACTTCACCCTCTCTCACTTTACGCCGTGAAAAATTGAAAACCCTTACCTTCATCTCCTACTAAATGTCTCCTACAATTCTCCAAGAATCCAAGACTTTAATTTCAAGTGATATTAGATGGAAGAAGAACATGCAAGTCTGACTTTATTACAGCTTCAAGTAATAAAGTTATAATAGTCTGAGTTGGAATGGCCTAGCATTGTGCTTGTTGTTGCAAGTAGCATTACTACATCTAATTACTGACAATTTGCCTGACATATACAATGCTTTATGGAAACTATTTAGTCCACCCAGGAATGTTAGAGGTTTTTGGTTATATGTTCAAAGCACTGGATGGGATTCTGAATGTGTCTGAAGGAACACATGTGATGTAATGAAATGGACAAGAAGCATTGCCAGGTAACACTCTTCTAAATACTGCAGCTATTTCTACAAATCAGGGGATTAGAGCAAATTTTACTTTGGCACTTATGGATGAGACACACAAGTGAATGTGTAGAACAGTCTGGTTATCACACTTAAGGTGAAGTAAAAATCCAAACAGAGTGACAAGTACCTTAATGCATAAACAAAGATGTTGAGAGACTTTCCTCTCTCGAAAATTTGGCCTACTGAGCATTTTTAGCAACGCTTTCTATGTAATGAAGAACTACAAAAATAGATTGCTCCAATATATATGCCAAAATCCTTTGTAAGTTACTTGATATAATAGTTAAGTAAAGATTAAAAATGTATACATTGACTAAACCAGCGAATAATTATTATTGCCTAGACTTAGTTAATGATGGGGTTTTGAATGTTGGAGCTGAACCAAGGTGGAAATTTGTTGCATATGATTCATCTTGATCACGACGTTGGAAATTTGTTCTATATGATTCATCTTTTGTTGAATTTTGTTATACAGATTGATGTTCAGTCTCCAATATTACATATGGTTAATCTAGTTGGTGGTAAAAATGTTATAATTTTACTATACAATGAAAATAGTTAATAATAATGTGTTTGACAGGAATTTGCCAACCGATTTAACCACCGGGTCACCAATTGAACCACTAATCTGTTGATCCACTGCATTCTCCGAGTCGGGTTTGACAACTATGCTTTAAAACAATTATTAAGAAGTTACAAGTTTCAATACTCTATTTATTAAATTATTTAAATTAAATTTGAAATGATTGTTAGAGTATCTTCAAGAGCTCTTTAAACATAAAATGATCTCTATTTTGAACAATCAACCTTTAAAATTATGCTCCAAATGACTCTTTAAATTAAAGTTTTAAAATAGAGAGTGAGTTTGTCTCCCAAACTCTATATAATTAAATCATTTAAAATATTTCAATTTTCAAGGAAAGAAAATAATATAATAATCTTGATGGAAGCTAGTTAAAATGATTGATATGAAGAAATAATAAATATTTTTTGGGAATAGTAAAATTAAGTGTTAAATATAAAGAGTTTGTTGGAGTAGTTAAATTTTTTTAATAAATACTTTCTAAATTGTAAAATATGCTCCTTAAAAATAGATTTTCTTGAAAGTGCTCTCATTGACATATGAAAAAATTTATTGAATAAAATATAAGAAGAAATCAATAATTTTTTCTTTAAAAAAATGAAGAGCCCAAATAGAAAATATTATTGGAAATTATTAAAAAAAAAAAAATGTACTCTCAATATATAAAGATAATTTCTTTTATACATAAGATACTTTTTATAAATAAATAAATCTCTTGAGTATGTCTGAAATGCAATTTTTTTTTTTTCAAACTTTAAATTGAATTTCTTTAGTTCCAAAAAGGAAATTCAGTCTAAAATTACTAATGAGCCTAATTGGTGGACAACAGATTGATGACGTGGCATCCGATCATATATTACTTTGGCATCTAATACACCCGAATAAAATAAAACCATTTTTCTGAAGGGAAATATTATTGCTTCAACTTTAAAATTTGGTGTGATTTTATCAATGTAAAGTAATGTTGATGTGATGCCACATCTTCTTTTCGTTATCCACATAGGTCATATATTGGTAATTTTAGATTGGAGTCTTTTTTGACTAACGTGGTTCACTGCTTAAAGTTTAGGTACTAACCAAATTTGATTTAATGTTTGAGGACATTTTTCGCATGTACACAATATATTTATATAATGATTTACATACATTATGAAATGAGGTATGACTGAATCCAAATTTTTCAATTAAAAAAAAAAAACTTATTATTCAACACTTTTTTTGACACATCTAATGTAAACCATTATGTAACTGCTTATATACAAATATTATTATTCTTTTCGCACATATTATAAAGTTCGGAGACCATTCTGGTTTTCTGTCACCACTTTGATAGGTAAGTTCATTTGATCTGAAACACCACAAATATAGCGACTCTCAGTTCATTTAAACCATAAGTTGCTTATTCACAAATTCCATCTAATACACAACTGGAAAATTTCACCTCTCCCAGTTCCTGCCTGTGCATTTAAGAGTGTTAATATAAGCCAGACAGACTCCAGCTATTGGTAAAAAACAGTTCATGTATATAAATAACTTGCAGAACCTTTGCCAATTGCCATTTGCCAATAAATAATATATCTGGGTGTCGATTTTCAAAATGATTCTTAGTCTCGGCAGGAAATGTTAAGCGTGCAGTTGATAAGGATGATGCCTAGAGGAGTATATTCACACGTACATACATTCCACACATGTAAAAAGATCTGCATTACAAGTAGGAACCTTTACTTACAGATACGAAAATTGTTTATAACACACAACAATCTATTATTATGGTTTAGAAAACATCCAAGTAAAGGGGAGCAACTGGTGGTGGTGCAGATCAATGAGCATTCACAAGGAATGGATGCTGGCAAACACTGCACTCTATGGTTTCAGAACCAGAGGCTGGAACTTGGACCTACAACCACCAAAACATCAGATAAAAATTACCTTCTATAAGGCCTCGAGTGCAAAGAAAGCAAAATAAAAGGCAGTTGAAAGCAGAAGAGAAGAAAGAGACCTGTAGATGAACTGTGCATGTTGGACAGGCAACTTCTCTCATCCTCATACCAGTTGCTTCAGTCTTGGCACCTATAGAAGTTACATAGAATGATGGCAAAAGATTAATGCATTGTCAACCGAATCTCTTGCGTTAGTTTCTTGAACATCATCACAACAAAATTCAATGATGCAGCATGCTTAAGCAATAACTGTATCAGAATTTCTATTACCTGTTGGTCTCTTGCGATTTTTGTCCATCTCCTCCTGCAACCAAATACATCAATCATGTGCAAAATCAGAAAGGCAAAAAGGTAAAAAATAATAATAAAAAAAAATACATGACGAAAATATAACTTCCCACCACTCAATTCTTGAAAACAGAAAGAAGCATGGAGATGAATACATATTGTGATCCCATATTACTATAGTACACAACCCAGAGCTTTAAATTCAATTGAGACAAGGGAGCACTTATATTATTTATTCAGTTTTTGACACCCATATCACGTTTCTTATAGGGCTGATATACAGTCAACTAGATTTGATTTGCAGCAGCCTTTAACTAAGCCTCCATTTGGGAAGAACTTGTAAATGGTTTAATTTATAAATAGATAGAAATGAGTGTGGATAAGCGGATATTAATTGTGGGTCCATTGCAAAATGTGATTAAAAATGAAGTTTGACCATTTGTAAACAATTTTGCCAAATGGAGGCTACAATTAATGCCAAAGGTAAAGGAAGAGTCTGAAACAGATTATGGCTTGGCATTAGAGGAAACTGAAGCCATAATATGGTCTATCAGGGCATTGTTCAGGGGTTGTGAAAAGTATCCAGGTAACTGAGGCTGGTTTGCATAATTACGTCAGAAAGGAGCGAGCTTAGTACAGTATTAAAATGCACACTTAGTAGGACAGGGAATACATATCTTAGTAGGAAACTAGCACTGATTATGTTCAAAATGCACACTTACTAGGACAGGGCAATAGTTGTTCCTGCTGTATGCAATGGCTTTCATTTGCCACTAAATGATGCTCACTTCCAACTTTCATATCTTCATAATTTCATTTGTTGGTTATAGATTATATCAAAGTCTATAGCGGATAAGGCTCAAAGAGGCACTTCAAGGCTCAAAGAGATACATCATATCAATTTTTTAGTAGTGCTTTTTCTATATTCTATTTAAACTCATCTTCAAATAAAAACATTTCTATCCTATCATGATATTGCACTACAGTACAAAACATGCCAGGCCTTTCACCATCAGTCAAATTCTTCAACACATATATATAATAACAAATAGGATCTGATTCAATTGCTGTCCAAACTTCCCATTATCTAACCACAAAACCTCGATCTCAGACAAAACACAGCTTTTAAGGAAATCTAGGAGATGTGTGAAGTTGGAAAACTAACATCATACCCAGTCTTGCACGTGAGAAAATTGCACAGCAACTCAAATTGAGATAAAGAAAAATTATACAAAAACACAGGCTTATAAATGTTGCCAGCACAGGGAGGAGAAAAAATGTTCACACAAATTTTAATTTTTCAATCAATTTTGACTTGCAACTATTCTGCTGATGTATAAGACTACGGAAAGTACATATAACTATTAAAAGAGAAGAAAGAAAAAACTGCATCATCCATAATGACATAAGTATTTTCTTTTGTCCTGGCAGCGAATAATAAGGATTAGGTTCTTGTACTCTCACGTTTTCCGAACCCAAAAGTTAAAAAAGAGAAAAAGGAGTAAACAGATAATTGATTCAGTTGAAAGTTAAAAAGAAAGCTCGAGTTATCATACGTTCTCTTTGTTAAGAATATAATGCATATCACAAGCACAGAATTGTTAAAACTACATGGATTCTAAATCTGTCTACTTCAGCAAGGACAAAATGACTGACTCGTTCTTTTGAAAAAATTGCTTCGCCTACCATCCAACTATGACACAAAAGAATGTATATCCAAAAACAAATCTAGGAGAGGACATGAACACCAATAAGGATAAGATAAACTCAGTTTCATGCCAGCAATATTACGAAACTGACTGTTAAAAGAAGCACAGGCACAGAAAGATTGCAGGCAATGGTTTTTACAGCATGAGACAATAAATTTGTGCATTCAGAGATTACCTGAAGTTTTCTTGCAAGATCCTCATGGCTATGCAATCCTACAACTCTGGCAGCTGCTTCCTTTGTATTGCTCAGCCTTTGAGTAACTTCAGCCTGCCAAAAATAAAATCAACAGTTACAATTACCAAGCCTTCAGCATCACAGTATCACATAGAGGTAGATGCAGACTAATATAACCAACCTCTTTCCCCATGCCCAAATGAAGAGAGAGAATAAAGAACTAAAGGAAAAAAGAAACAGAAAAGTAAAAAGTCGTTTAGAAAAAATTAACTTGTTTCAAGAAACAACACCACAACACACAATGCATTGTTTTATATACATCAAACCAAGCCCAATGAGCGCTTTGAACCTTGGCAAAGTAGAAGGTCTAATTCAATCTATTGAGCCATAGAGGAGCTACAGGCTCTGGTTGGTCAGTTTCCCGGGTACTCCTTTCTCTTGGAGGAAGGGAACATAATGAATTGAAATACTTGGCAAGATAACATAGGATGGATAGTAAAATTTGAATTTGATATCGTCATAAATTGCTCTTGATACAGTAAAAAAAGTATTTCCTCCCTCAAAGAATGTTTTTCTTACTATTTATTGTGTGTCCAGAAATATATCTTACATCAAAAGTTATTTATTTAATTACCTGATGAGCCGTTCTTCAAAAACCTGAGCCTTGACTAATAATTAAGTATATATTTGTGGCCATTAAAGTCTTATACATTACAATTATGCCTGAATTGGAGCCAACTCATATTGTTGATATTCCATTTTGCTTCTCAATTTAGAGATAAGAAATAAAAGGGAAACGTAGGACGAATGCTCAGAAAGTGTGATGTGGGTTTTGTCTAATTAACTTATCCAGTTTATAAAGTATACACTGACATCAGTTGTTGGATGGAGGAGGGAGTAACAATTACAAAGTTTCTGCCCAAATAATGTGCAAGAAACTTTTGTACATTTAGCCCCCGTTTGATCCCCATTTTTGTCCCCATAATGCATTTTCACATCAAATCAATCTATCCTTGTTTTTTCTTTTGTGTCAATTTACGTTTTTGTCCTTTCAAAATAATTCTTTGGCAATACAAAATGTTTCCAGTAAGGTTTCACACTGAATCAATGCAGATTCACAAATCAAAACTCAATGTAGTAAGCTTTAAAATGTATGCAGATTCCTTGAAAAAGAACGGAAAGAGTAAAAAGAACGAAGGTTTGCAGTCTGATTCCGTGTCCTGTACAGTGAATACCGAGACACGGGAAGATGAAGGACCCAATAATCATGTAGCAGACGTCGTTTATGTAGGACCAAGGTAATCGTTGGCGGTTGGTGAGGGAAGAAGAAGACAGAGGTTTTCACAGTTGGTGTTTTGTTTTTTGGTTGGGTAGGGAGAATGGTTAAATAGTGGGTAGATTTTTCCGATTGGGGGAAAAGGGCAAATGTGGGATTTTTTTTTGCACAGAACATTTTTTGGTACAGCTGGAAATCATGTGGTCATCAGAAATTAAATATCCAACGATCATATTTTTCATACAAATGTACAAAGTAGTTGGCCCAAACAAGCGCTTAATAGAAATGCACAAACTGAACGCACATACCATGCAGCTGTCACAAACTCGAACTGGTTGAGCATTGTCATCTGCAGTGAGAGCAATTCTTCCTTGTGTACACTTGTCACAGAAAATATCCCCACAGTTTCGACAGTGGTGCTGTTGACAAGAAAACAAATGAAAGAAGATGAATTAAGCTTCAGCCGCAACACCTACAGCTTTATAAACAGTAAACAGAAAAGCAGATTTTAACCTTTCGATTAAAAGCATTAAAATCACTTCGACAAGCGGTGCACTTGGTTACTGCTTCATCAGGAACCTAATAGAGAGGAAAAGACATATACACATATAAATCTCAAACTATAACCTACATAGAATCTACAACAATATAATAACTTAATCAATACAAAATCCAGTCTAACCCAGTGATCTTTCTCTACATTATCAGGCTTTATCAAGTTCACCCAATCAATGAGCCCTTTCTTCCTCTCTACTGATTGCTCAGGTCCCTTGATTAGATCTGAAGGTTTACTGCTTTCACCCATCTCCTTGACCTGTTTACATACATCAGACAAACACATGCAGTCACAACCATATCAATGTATGATAAAAATTTCTCTTGTAAAATATTATGATGCACCTACATGCTATCATATTTCTGTGCCAAAAAAAATTGTGCTTATCCATTATATTTGGACACGTAATAATACCTTATCTCGTGGAATCGAATAATAGTACCTACCTAAAGGATACGGAAACAGAAGGACCTATGCATTACAGCCTTAAGATGATGTACAGCGATAAAGTAAGAAAGAATTAACAATAATAATATTATCAAATACAAGGTTTCACAAACTGACCATCAAAATATTCAAATTCTTGTAGTGTATGTCTACAACATCTTGAAGAAAGTCTACTTAATGTCAGAAAAGAGATAAAAGACCTTGTTTGATCCCTATTTTTTTCAAAATATATTTCTTTCTCTATTCTTTTTCAACCATACATTCTTCAATAAAATAATATTACACGCAATTCAAAAACTTTTCCTTCATTTTTAACCACATTCTCCATCAATCTACTATTTCAAAATGCATTCTACATAAAAAAATAAGGCTCAAACAGGCCCTAAGTTTTTCAATAAAACACGGCAACCTTCATCCCCTTTTAAAAAGATGATAATCCTTGTATTGCACAAAGGAGGAAGTACTATAGTAAGATCATTTGCAAGACGCATAGGCTTTAGCAGCTTCTCATCATAGAAATCGAAGTCAAAACTCGGGAACACAAATTTGTTCGAATGGAAAAAATGGATGTCAATCACTATTAGTAGCATTTTATTAGATTATCATTTACTTACAGTTAATTAGGTAGTTTCCCTGTACATAATAGCTAGTTTCCATATATATTTTGTATCCTTAATAGTTTGTAACATTTTATATAAAAAATGTGAATACAAACGAAAAATTCATTCAGCAAAAATTGTTTTGGCATGGTATTAGAGCCCTAACCTTTTTCTCTTGTGCGTGTGATTGCGGCGTGGACTAGTAGTTTCTTTTTATTTTTGGAATCAATTAGTTCTAGGTTCATCATAGGAAGGATCATAGTGGTTGCCTCTTGAGTGTTCGGCGATTGATTGACTGTTCATAGTCGACATCACTTGGTTTCCTCATAGTAGGCGTTTTCAGGGTCAGTTCTCTTGCGTTCAGGCGGTCGGCTTCTCAAATTGTTGCAACCTCTATGTGTTCTTCATTTCTGCTCATCCATCGTCTTTCAGCGTACGTTCCTTCCTGAGTGGTATTGTTCTTGGACTATTGTATTGGGCTTTTGGATTAATTGTTGGGTTTATTGAATATTTGTGAGCTTGGGCGGTTAGGTTTATAAGTCAACAACTATTGTTTTAATTAAATTTTGGTGGGCTTGAACCTGGATTGCTGATTTAAGTGGTTATTTAATTGAGTTGTAATTATTTTTATTCGCTCATTATACTCAGGATCATCATGTCAAATGAAAAGATTGACTCCATTTGCATTCGCTTTACCGGGAAGAACTACTCTTCATGGGCATTTCATTTTCAGTTATTAGTTGAAAACAAAGGTGATCTATGTAGACATATTAACGGGAGTATTCCTCCTCCGGATCAAGAAAAGAAAAAGGAAAAGTATCTTGTTGGAAAAACAAAGGATTCTCCACTTATGACTTGGATCATTACATCTGTTGATACTCAAATTGTTCTCGATCTCAGACCTTATAAGTCATCTCGTGCTATGTGGGAGTACTTGAAGAAAATCTACACTCAAAGCAACAATGCTCGGTGGCTTCAGTTAGAGTTTGAATTGGCAAAATTCGCTCAGGACTCTCGGTCTATTGAAGAATATTATTCTGATTTTTCTAACCTTTGGGCTGAGTACACAGATATTTTCTATGCTTCGATTTTACCTGACAGTTTAGGGGTTGTTCAAGTTGTGGATAAAATCACCAAGAGAGATCAATTTCTCATGAAATTGCGAAATGATTTTGAACCCATTCGTTTCTGATGAATTGTGAATCACTTCCGACTTTGGATGGCTGTTTGAGTGAGTTACTGTGAGAGGAGCAGCGACTTATCACTCAATATCTCGTTGGAGCAACATCATAATCAAGTAACAACAATTCCTATTGCATATCCTACTCAAGGAAAAGTTAAAACTCGAGATATGTCTAGTGTTCCGTGTTACAATTGTAAGGGATTTGGTCATATGGCTCTTCAGAGTCTAAAAAAAAAGTGTAAATATTGCAAGAAGTCTGGTCATGTCATCAAAGAGTGTCCTATACGTCCTCCATGCAAGACAAGACTGGACAGGTTATGTTATTGCGGCCACATTAGCATTAAGTTCTGCTTCGCCAGTTGCTCCCACTCAAGTTCCAGCCTCTTACAGTTCTACCCAACACACCATTCCTGAGATGATCCAACAAATGGTTATTTCTGCTTTGTCAGCATTAGGTGTCTCAGGTAAAACATCAACTGCTCCTTGGTTACTGGACTCAAGTGCTTCTAATCATATGACTCATGATACTCAATTACTTAGTAACAATAGACCATATACTAGCCCTCTCTATATCCACGTTGTCGATGGCAGTACTCTTCCTATTTCGGCCGTAGGTGATGTATCACCAGATTTACTTAGAGCTTGTTTGGTTTAGATTTTTTGGAGGAAGAATTGATTTTGAATAGTGATATGATGGGAAATGTATGGTTAAAAAAGAAGAAAAAAGTATTAATGTGATGTAAAATATTATTTTATTGAAGAATGTGTGGTTGAAAAATGAGAATTGATTTACTGTAGAATTGAAAAATCCAAACCAAACAGGCCCTTAATGTTTTACTCTCTCCTAGTTTATCAACTAATCTTATATCTGTTGGTGAACTTGTTGATAACAATTGCAACGTATCTTTTTCTTCTTCTCGTTGTCTTGTGCAGGATCAAGTTTCCAGGACAACGATCATGACGGGGCCTAAGGAGGGACTTCTCTTTCCCATTTCACCGAAACTTCTTTCACATTTTCCTATTGTTTGTAATTCTGCTACTTTCGATATTTCTTATTGGCTAAGATATTGGGACACCCAAATTCTAGTGTATTACATCATTTGTTAAACTCTGGTTTACTTGGTAATATAACTTTTGCTTTGGTTTTATCTATCTCACGTGATTGTGCCTCATGTAAACTTGCTAAGAGCAAAGTTTTACCGTTCCCTTATGGTTCTCGTGCTTGGTGTATTTTTTATATTGTTCATAGTGATGTATAGAGTTTAACACCTGTAGTATCTCATGCCCGTTATAAATATTTTGTTACCTTTATTGATGATTATAGTCGCTTCACATGTGTTTACTTTCTTCATGCAAATAGGGGTTTTTTCTGTTTTCAGTCTTTCACTGCTCTCATTGACAACCAATTTTCCTCTTCTATCAAGATCTTACGATCCGACTCAGGAGGAAAATATATGTCTAATGCGTTTCAGTCTTTCTTACAGACCAAATGGATTATTTCTCAGCGATCTTAACCTTCTACACCTTAACAAAATAGGGGTGGCAGAACGCAAGAATCGTCATCTTCTTGACATGATTCGAGCTCTTCTGATTGAATCTTATGTTCCCTCTCGTCTTTTGTATGAAGCGTCTACCGCTGTTCATCTCATAAATCGATTACCTTCTCTTACTATTGATAATGTTTCTCCGTTTTATAAGCTAGTTGGTCATCATCCCACATACTCTCATCTTCGTCCTTTTGTCTGTCTGTTTAGTTCATTTACCACCACATGAAAGGACAAAACTTACACCTCAATCTGTCAAGTGTATCATTCTGGGATATGGTGGGACTTAGAAATGATATATCTATTATGATCCTGGGACACATCAGATTAGGATTTCCCGTAATATTATTTTCTTTGAAAAAAATCTTTTTTACTTCAGAAATTGCTCTCTCCCACTGTGTTCTCTGTATTGCCTGATTTCCCTACAGAATTCTCTCGATACAAGCTTGGTCTAGTTTACTTTCGCAGGTATGCTCCACCAGACACCGCTCCCGAGCTTCCTTCTCAGACACCTTTCTCCTTAAGCCTCTCTGATCCTCCACCAATGACATCAGATTCTTCACCAGATACTCTCCCGCATCCTGTCACTCTTTGTCGCACTCGTGTTCCTCGACCTCTAGATATGTATGGTTTCTCTTCCCATAGCTATATGTCTGCTACCCTTAACTCGATTTCCATCCCTACCTCTTATAAACTGGCTATGGAACAAGAGTGTTGACAACATACAATGAATGCAGAACTTGAGCCTCTTGAAGCCATCAAACTTGGGATATTGTACCATGTTCGTCGACTGTGAAAACCATTGGGAGTAAATAGGTATATTCGGTCAAACTTCATTCTAATGGTTTTCTTAAGCGATATAAGGCTCGGTTAGTTGCCTTAGGTAATCGTCAAGAATATGAAATCGACTATGATGAGACATTTGCTCCCGTGGCCAAAATGACTACTGTCGCCTCTTGTTATGCTGCTGCTTAGTCTTAACCCTTCATTAAATGGATGTCAAGAACGCGTTTTTACATGGAGACCTCAAGGAAGACATTTACATGAAACTTCCTTCTAGTATGCCTTTTTTCTCCGCTGATTCTGTATGTAAGCTAAAACGCTTTGTATGGGTTTAAGCAGGATCGTCAAACTCATTTGGATTTCTCCTTTACACAAAGTCAGTATGACGCAACTCTATTTTTTCACGAGTAATGATGACACCGTTTTTTTGTTGGTATGTGTGGATGGCATTATTATCTCCGGATCTGACCACAATCTTATTCAGAAACTTTAACAGCATCTACACTCAGTTTTTCATATGAAAGATCTTGGTCAACTTCCTTGGGTTAGATATTCATACTACATTGCATGGTTTCTTTTTGAATCAATATAAGTATATTCAAAACATGGTTAGGTTGGCTAATCTATCTGAAACCTCATCAGTTGATACGTTTTTGGAGCTTAATGTTAAATATCGAAAAGATGAAGGAGATATTCTTCCAGATCACTCTTTATCAGAAGTTGGTAGGTAGTCTCATATATCTCACCATCACACGTATGGATATTACCTTTGCTGTTCATACTGTTAGCAAGTTTATGGATACCCCTCGTCATCTTCATTTGGTAGCTGTTCATCGCATTATTCGGTATCTTACAGGAACTTCTCATCATGGACTCTTCTTCCTTCGGGGGCTGTCTCTTACGCTCACGTCCTATAGTGATGATGATTGGGCAGGTTGCTCTGATTCTCGACGATCTACTATTAGGTGGTGTATCTTTCTGGGCGATACTCTCATTTCTTGGAAATGTAAGAAACAAGACTGTGTTTCTAAGTCCTCCAATAAGGCTGAATACCGAGCTATGTCCGCTGCATGTTCTGAGGTTGTGTGGTTGCATGGCCTTCTTGCAAAATTGGGTATCACTCAATCACAACTTACACCGCTACATGGTGAAAACACTAGTGCTATTCAGATTGCGGCCAATCATGTGTACCATAAATGCATCAAACATATTGAAGTGGACTATAATTATATTTGAGACGTCTATGATTCCAAGCTCATCGCTCTTCCCCATGTCTTCACTACTCACCAAGCTGTAAATATATTCAACAAATCTCTGACTTGCCACCGTTATAATTCTCTAGCCAACAAATTGATGCTTGTGGACTCACCAACATCAATTTTAGGGGTGTATTAGTAGCATATTATTAGGAGGGTATTTGGTGGAGATTGAAATTAGATTTTTAATAGATTGTGATAGAAGTTTTTGAAATGTGTGGTTGAAAGGTTGTGGGATCCATGAAAGATGTTAATATTGATTTTTTGACTTTGACTTAGATTAAAATTAGATTTTAATTCAAAACAATTAGGCTCTAGAAGTTTATTATTTACTTACAGCTAATTAGTAAATTAGGTAGTTTCCTTGTACATAATAGCTAGTTTCCATATATATATTTTGTATCCTTAATAGTTTGTAACATTATATAAAGAAGGTGAATACACACAAAAGAATCATTCAGCAAAATTGGTTTTGGCAATCACGTAATCTTTAGGTTGCAAATAATGGTTTTACTCTAGGATCTAATAACAATCCCATATCGTCCACCAACCAAATAGTAGTATAAAAATGACATGCAATAACACGTGGATATAGAAATCCCAAACCTGAATGATTGCAGCTGTCACTGTGTCCAAGATCTTGTTTGTGGTATAGTTATTTGATTTCAGTCTTATTCGCTTTGGTTCAGGATCAACACTTGTTTTGCCCCAAAATGCAAAGATATATGAATCCAACACCTGAACAAAAAAATAAGCCCAAATACAATTCTCTTGTTAAAACTTAAAAGAATTGAACTAAACATCATATCTTGTCAACACAGTTCATATACTTACTTCCCATCTAGTCACAGTCTCGAGTGGACATATTTTTAATATCCGGCTAGTTGCTGGATCAAGAATCCGTATCCCATCCAAACCAATCTAAATTGAATCCAGAAAACAATGAAAGTTGAGTGAAACCAATACTAATTTCAAAAGAAGCAGCACAAATGATAAATATGTAACAAAACAAGTACAATCTCTTGCACCATATATAAGTCTCTGGTAACATTTCGTGTATAGTGCAATTCCAAGAATACAACCATTGAAGTGCACGGTCACAATATTTAGTCCACATTTTTCCATTATTAAACCCTTGTTTAGACATATAAGAATGTCTAGCAACAATGTCCAACTATGTCCATTTAGTGGCATATCATATGCTTCAATCAATAAACTTGAAATTCCATAATTGACAAGAACAATAAACATACAAAATGGAAAAGAATAGATAGCAACAATCCTACTGTTTTAAAAAGAACGCAATCTCACAAACCTGACAAAGCACATCCATATCATTCTGACCAAAACTTTCAGACAACAGCTTGACGGCAAACTTTTGGATGCTACTGCTGACGTCCTGAGAGTCATCGGCCTTGGCAATCGCTTTCACAATCTTAGGAGAGGAATTCCCGAATCCACTCTGCTCTTTTCCACCTGAAATATTAATAGGTCTACCGTAATCATCAAACATCACCCCACCAGAACCGCCACTTCCCGATTCAGAAACTCGGCCCCCTTTCCCACCATAAGGTTCCACCTTATTGCCATTATACTTATAAATCCCACCATCATACAACCCTTGCTCTCCATGCCCTCCATAACTCTTGGGATTTTCAAATGAATTTGCATACGATAGCGCAGAAGAAGAGCTATATGAAGGCAGGTCTGGAGCCCGAGAATATGGGTTAAAGGTGAAATCGGAAACTGGGTTCTGAACGGAATAATCGTAACTATTAGCGGTATGGTTTTGATCTATGGGATTCTGGTGTTGATAATAAGAATCCAGTGAAAGGGGAACGGAGGATTGAGGGTTATTAGGGACGTGATCGGGATTATGAGGAAAGGAGGGATAAGTCGAGGAGTAATTGGCATAATCGGAAGGGGATACCGGCGGAGCGGAGGCGTACGGCGCCGGAAGAGGATTGAATTGAGGATCGGAGGAATTCTGAAGGTGGGTTTGATAGTATTGGTAATAGGGAGAGGTTGAATCAGTTTGGTGTTGCATTTTTCCTTGTGAATTTCGAGATTGAAGGAATTTTGCTTGCTTAAGGAAAAATGGAGTTGCGTCTTGAGCAGAATCTAGAATCCGCGTGTGAATTATTACAGAGGACGTCTTGAGTTTTTTTGTGGGGATAAATAGTCCTGAATTCTAGACGATTAATAATCTATTCTTCTGAATATCCTAAACTTACAAGAATTCTTTTACCTTTCTTATTGACAGTTATTTGACATTATATTATCTTTCTTAGGGTTGGGTTGGGTTGGATTGGGTTGAGTTGGATTAATATGATAGGTTTGATATAAAATCAAATTAAATTAAAGGAAAGGAAATGTAACATAACTAAGATATTAAGTTTCACCGAATATCCAGATTTAAAATTTCAAATCTCAAACTTTTTCAAAATTTATTTATAAATTAATTAATTAAATATATTAAAATCACAATTCCATATAATTGGTCATATATTATTAATTGATTACAAATCTCAATTTTTATATGTCACAAATTATTTTACGATCACAATTCAAAAAATTTATAGACCACAATTTGTTCATCGGACAAATCTAACAAATTAATAAGTAAAATATTATTCATTGGTCACAAATCACAAATTTTATGTGACAATTCAAAAATTTTATAGGTCACAATTTGTCTATCGATCACAAATAAAAAATTTATACGTCACAATTTATTTATCCGTCATAAATCACAAATATTATAAGTCACAATTTATTAGACACTCACAAATTATCAAATTGTCGATCATATATTAACAGTTTTTTATGTAACACATTATTTCTTGGTCACAAATTATCGAATTTTAAGGTCACATTTTAATATTTAGTCACAATGAACCAAATAACTGGTCACATACACCAAAACACCCCACCCCCGATACCAATCCACCGCTAATACTTAGTCAAAAATCAACCAAATAATTGGTCACGAATACTATCCCATCGCCACCACTACCACAACAGCACCACAACAACACCACCAACAAAGTAACTACCACTAGATCCAATACACTCCCAACAAAAAAAAAAAATCACAACCACCTCTGCCATAGACGCCGCTAGTCACCATCGCCACCATTTTTGCAACACCACCATCACCATACCGCGCACACCACCATACCCTCGCACCCAACCCAACCACCGGTCATAGCACCACACCCAACCACCGCACACCACCACCGTACCCAAACCAACCACTGAACACAATACTCAACCTACACATCAAAAATAATAAAAATAAAAAAGAAGAAGAACTGCCGCGCACGAAGGAGAACTGCAACCGCTGTGCCGTAAAGAGTCGTCAGCATTAGTTGCGTGCAACGTCGACCATCGGTCGCAGTAGCGACGAGCTCCGCTGTGTCTCCGACGGCAGCTATGCGAGGGAGATGGGAGAGAGAGACGAGAGAGCAGGTGGGGAGAGAGAGAGAGAGAGAGAGAGAGAGAGGGGAAGAAGGATAAAATTAGGGTTTTAGGTTTGGGTAATTATAATTTAGAGAGAGAAGATAGATGAAATAGATGAATTAATATTTAATTTTTGTATAAATAAAGTTTATAGAGAGAGAGAGAGAGAGAGAGAGAGAGAGAGAGGTAATGATTTGAGATTTTTAGGGTTTGGATAATATTAAAGATTTGAATTGATATCTGATTTTTGTATAAATAAAGTTTATATTTGAAATTTGAAATTGAAGTTTTAAAATTTTGATTTTGTGTAATTTCCATTAAATTAAATCAATCCAATTATTAGTTTAAATCCAACCCAATCCAATTCGATAAAATTTGGGTTGGTTGGTTTGGATTTGGACCCACTTCAAGTTGGATCTAATTATTTTTTATTGAATTGAGCAATTTTAAAGTTTGAAACCACTTGAAAATTTCTCCGTTATTTTTAACCTATATACAAAATTCTTTCTGAATTTAATTTATAAATAAGTTTGAAACTCTGAAGCATTTTCTTTTTATATTTTTTTGGGATTTATTCACTTCATTATCACATCCTTAATTTTTAGTTTATCATCAAATTATTTCACATTTGTACATATTATTCTTATCAATCAGCCCGTGTAAAAAAATGGGACGTTTGTACATTTTAAATCTTTCTCGTCTTAATTATTGTGTCCATTTAGGTTTTTCCATTTTAGGTATTAAATTATTTAATTCATCGGGTTGGGTTGTGTTAAATTGAGTTTTAATTCATAACCCAAAACCCAACCCAATCTTGAATTTGATTTTCCAACATAACTCAACTTAAAAACCAACCCAAATCGATCGGTTTGGTTTGGGTTGGGTTGGGTTGTCCACAACCTTATTTATTGATACTGAAATTCATAAGAACACAAAATTTTAAATTATTTTTAATGAAATTTTGGTCTGAAACTTTGTCCCCGGCATCCCTCGAGAGGGGGCTTCCTGTCCCCCTTCTAAGGTAGAACATATTATTAGAAAATTGGATCAAAATGGAAAAAAGTAATAGTATAGAGAGAACACTAGAATTTCAGTTTGAGCTCATAATAGCATTTTGGAAAGAGGACAACGATATGAGTAATACTCATCTCCACCCCATGATGTACAATGGATTTTGGCCATCCAAGTTTGTTTAGGACTAGAAAATAGATTTTTAATGTTTTAGAGCTATTGTTGTCATTTAGTTTATTTCAAATGCTTTTTTAATTTTAGTTTGTTTAAACCAGGTTTTCATTAATTTTAGTCCTATTAAACTAGGTTTTCATGTAAACCCTTATAAATAAAGGTTTATCCCATTGTTTTTTTCTAATCTTTCATTAATAAAATTATTGAGTTTAATTTCTGATAATTTTGTGGATTCCAAAATTCACGTTTTTAAGGTTTTCGCTTGAATTCCTTGTTTCATGCTACGTCAAGTGATATCAGAGCCAACTTTTTTGTCTCTATATCTTTGATTCATAAGTATGGACGATGTACCGTTACAAGGGAAAATTTAGACGCAACAAACCGATGGCTTGACAATCTTATTACTCAGATCCAAGAGATTCGTCAACTGTTTTTGCGGGACGTTGGAAACAATGGGCAGAATGAACAACAAGCAAGCAATAATGAACAAATCGTTGAGCCTATGGTTCGGGAAGGAAATAGTATGAGACATGCAGTAGAAGAAAGTGAATTAAAGTTAGAGGAGGAGTTCGAAGCGCTGCTGCGTAATCATCAAAATCGAAATACCTTTGATGATTATCGGATTAAAGCAGATATTTCTCTGTTCTTTGGTAACCTAAAAATCGAGGAATTTTTGGATTATTTAATGGAGGTTGAAATATTTTTAGAAATTATAGATGTGTCAGAGGACAAGATGGTTAAGATGGTGGCGTTCCATTTGAAATCAAAAGCAGCAGTATGGTAGGATCAATTACAGAATACTCGGAGGAAGACGGAAATACTCGGATTCGGACTTGGAAAAAAATGAAGCAGTATATGATGGGCCGATTTCTACCTGCAAATTTCGAATAGATTTTATATCGTATGTACATGGGGTACACGCATGACAGTTGCACAGTATCGGACTATACCAACGAATTTATGTGATTGGCAGAGCGAAATAATTTGTCAGAATCTAAAAATCAAAAAGGTAGTCGGTATACTGGTGGTTTGAAGGTGGCTCTTCAAAATAGAATTGGGTAGTTGAATATTTGGACGTTGTAGGAAACCATTAACATGGGAACAAAGGCTGAGATGATGGAATTTGATAATAGGGAGACCGCCTATAGGAGAGTTTTCCCACCTGTAGAACCGTCATTGTCTGTTCTTTTTGGACAAAGAAAAGGCCTAACTACAAACTCTAGCCAACTCCAACATGAGCAATGTTGATAATAGTAGTTTGTTTGAAAATAGAGGGCAAACCTGAAATGGACCTTAAAATGCAGATCCCTATGCTAGTCCCACGTGAGATATTTATTATAGATGCCACAAACCTGGACATCTTTACAACAACTGCCCAAAAATAAAGCAGGTCACTTTGGTGGAGTCGGAGACAATGATGAAGTGATTGTGGGCAACGAAAGCTGTGAGAATTTTGTGTCTAAGAGGTTGGTGAATTTGTCGGAGTTATCTACTACAAACCATCCTAAACCTTATTCCCTTGGTTGGGTGAAGTATGATTCAATCATATCTCATCACATAATTGCATGTATAAACCATTATGTAAATCTATTATGTACATGTAGTACAATCGATGTGAAAAATGTGCAAACCATTTTCTATTCAGGTTGATGAAACTTGCAAAGTACCTATTATTATTGGTAAGCATTATAAGGATGTGATTATGTGTGATGTCATAGACATGGATGCTTGCCATATCCTATTGGGTCATCCATGGTAAGTTGATGTACATTCAACTCTTAAAGGGCATGATAATGTGGTACTGTTTTTATAGGACAGTCATAAGATCGATATGGTTTCTCTTAAAAAGTCGGAGAAGTCTACCCAACAATGAATAGAGAATTTCCTTATTCTTACTAATAATGAGAAGGAGATTGTAGATTCTGTAAATGAGTCTGATTGTTTTTATCCAATGGTGGTTAAAGGGCATTTTACTACAAATAAGAAAGAAGAGAGTATTCTGCCTGAGGTACAAGATTTGGTCTCTAATGAACTGTCGAGTGAGTTACCTCCTATGATGAATACTCAACACTAGATTGATTTGGTACCTAGGGATAGCCTTCTAAATTTTCCACATTACCGAATGAGTTCGAAGGAGAATGAGATTCTACGTGAGCAAATTGAGGAGCTGTTGAGGAAATGATTTATAAGGGAGAGTGTGCAGTACACGTTCCCTTAGTGCTAAAGAAGGATAGAAAGTGGCATATGTGTGTTGACAGTTGTGCCATCAACAAGATAATAATGAAATACAGGTTTTTCATTCTATAGTTGGAGGACATGTTAGACATGATTGGTGGTTCTAAGGTCTTTTAAAAAATAGATCTTGGAAGTGGTTACCACCAGATCCGTATCAAACTTGGGGATGAATGGAAGACTGTCTTCAAGAGTAAGGATGGACTTTACGAATGATTGGTTATACCATTCGACTATCAAATGCTTCGAGTACCTTCATGAGATTGATGAACCATGTTCTTTGTCCTTTCATTAGGTCTTTTGTTGTGATTTATTTCAATGACATACTCATTTACAGCAAGTCCAAAGAAGATCATTATTTCAATTATAGCAAGTCCTAGATGTTCCGAAGGAAGGAAAATCAATTGTACATCAACCTGAAGAAGTGTACTTTCTTTTCTTATAAGCTGTTGTTTTTAGGCTTTGTGTTTGGTGAAGATGGTCTACATGTGGATGAAGAAAAGATAAAAACAATTCGAGACTGGCCACACTAAAAATAGTTTCTGAAGTAAGGAATTTCTATGGCTTGGCACCTTTCTATAGATGATTTATCAAGAACTTTAGCACTATTGTGTCACCACTCACATAATGTTTAAAGAAGTGGAGATTTTGTTGGGAAAAAGAGAAAGATAAGAGTTTTGCCTTCATCAAGGAAAAGTTGTGCATAGCTCGAATATTAGCCTTGCCAAATTTCAAGAAGATCTTTGAGGTAGAGTGTGATGTTAGTGATGTAGATATTGCGGTTGTCCTTTCCCACCATGTTTTTCTTTTCAGAAAAAAGTTGAGTGATGCTAGGTAGAAGTGGAGTACTTATGGGTAGGAATTATATGCAGTTGTGATAGCTTTGAAACAATGGGAACACTACCTTGTACAAAATAAGTTTGTGTTGTTTATTGATCACCAAGCCCTGAACTTTATTCATAGTAAAAAACATATCAGCAGAACACATGCTTGGACTAGAAACTTCCTTTTGTGATTAAACATAAATCTGGGAGTTCGAATAGAGTTTTCGATGCTCTTAGTCGGAGAGTCTCCCTGCTAGTCACACTGATTCGGGAAATTGTTAGATCTGAGTGCTTGAAGGAGCTGCATGTAGATGATCCCGACTTTAAAGAGATTTGGAGCAAGCATGTGAGTCGTGAAGCAGTGACAGATTTCTATATCATTGATGGATATTTGTTCAATAGCTAGTTTGGAAGCTAGGTATTATTAGCCACAGTCGAAGCGAGATGTTGGAATTACAGTCAGAAAATGTTATACTTGTCAGGTGACAGAGGGTCAGTGCAGAATACCATGTTATACATGTCCATTCCTGTCCTTTAGGGCAATAGCAAGATCTTGCTATGAATTTCGTTCTGGGATTACCTCATACTCAACGGGGAGTAGATTCTATTTTGTAGTTGTTGATAAGTTCTCCAAAATGGCCCCCTTTATAGCTTATCATCAGACCTCAAATGCATCACATATTACCAAATTGGTTTTCAAGGAGGTTATTTGATTGCATGGAGTTCCCAAGTCTATCACATCAGATCGGGATACAAAGTTTGTAAGACACTTTTGGATTACATTATGGAAGTCTCTTAGGATGAGTTTGAATCGAAGCAGTACTGCTCATCTCTTGATTGATGGACATATCGAAGTCACTAATCGTACCCTAGAAAATATGGTTTGAAGTGTTTGTGGAGATAAGCCCAAACAATGGGATCTTGCACTACCTCAAATCGAGTTTGCATACAACAGCGCGATTCATTATGCTATAGGCAAGCCCCCGTTTGCTATTGTGTATATGGAGGTTCCTTACCATGTCGTGGATTTGGTGAGTTTATCTAAGAGCAATAGTAAGATTGTTGTTGATGAACATATGGCAGAAGAGGTGCCATCAGTCAGTGATGAAGTAAAGTAGAAATTGGAGATGACTAATGCAAAGTATAAGGCAATGACATATTCATATTGACGGGACAAACAATTTCAGGAAGGAAATTCAGTTATAATATTTATGTGAAAGGAGAGATTTCTTGTTGGTACTTACAACAAGCTGAAACCAAAAAAGTTTGTGTCTTTCAAAGTGCTTAAGCTGATTAACAATAATGCTTACATTATTGATTTATTAGCTTCAATGGGTATTTCTTGAACGTTCAATATGATAGATTTGTATGAGTTTCATTAAGATGATGAGCCTTTATATCTAGATTATAACTCAGGGTCAAGTTCTTTGGAGGTAGAAGGGACTGATGTAGAACATATTGTTGAAGAATTGGATCAAAATGGAAAACAAAAGTAATAGTGCAGACAAGACATCTGAATTTTGGTTGGGCTCATAATAGCATTCCTGAAAAAGAACGACGATACGAGTAATACTCATCATTGCGCCATGATATACGATAGATTTCGGCTATCTGAATTCGTTTAGGACTCGAAAACTTATTTTTAAAGTTTTAGCTCTATTTTTGTCATTTAGTTTATTTCAAATTCTTTTTTAATTCTAATTTTTTAAAACTAGGTTTTCATTAATTTTAGTTCTATTAAACTAGGTTTTCTTGTAAACCTTTTATAAATAAAGGGTTATCCCATTGTTTTTTGTTATCCTTCATTAATAAAATTCGTGAGTTTAATTTTTCATAATTTTGTGGATTCCAAAATTTGCGTTCTTAAGTTTTTCGCTTAAATTCTTTGTTTCGTGCTGCTTCACCTTCCAACTCCATGGCGATCTCATCGCGAAGGTCGATTAGTGTATTGATTTCGAAGAGCGATAATAATTAAGCTTTACAACTTAAAAGTAAAAACTTTTGAAAATTGTTTTTAAATAATATGATTATATGTTTTCTTTTATTCTTCTTTCTTAATATATTTTTTAATGTCCTATTTTGATTTATATGGGACTTACGCTCTAGTAAAAACAAAGAAAACACATATTTGTTTGTAAATCAAAATTTTGGATGTTAAAGCTCTTTTGTTTTACATTGTTTTTTCAACAAAAAATAAAAAAAAATGTTTGGTTAATGTTTATAAAACTATTTATAATATGTAAAGATCATCCACACATTTCGTAAAATTTACAAGTATTATTCACGTATTCATCACTTTATCTATTTATAATTTAAGTTGTTTATAAACATTTTCCAAAAAACGCTTTCAACCTATATTTGACTACCGTTTATAATTTGTTTATAAACTAGCAAATCACTTTCTATCCATGTATATTTCGTGAAATTCACAAATATTTCACATTTATTCATCATTCATTTTTATTTTTTTAATATTTCAAACCTCTTATAAACAACTCCCATTTCTTTTCTACAATATTAAAAGTGGGGATTGAGGAGAAATTTTTGAATACCACTTTTTCCCTTACATATTTACATATATGCCCAATATACCCTAAATTTTTTACAAAAAAAAAATAAAAAAAAAATTGAAAGGTTGCATTAATATGTTATATTTGTTATTTACACTTATTTAAAAATTGTTTTAATTGTGAGTTACATATGAATATACCTAAGTTTAGATAAATACATAATATCAAATTATTCGATTTATTACCTCTAAATAAGATAATTAATAATTTTTATTGCTTTAAAAAATTAAGTCAATTAATTTCCACCAAACACAATTATTACTAATTATTAGTAGAATAAATCTATATGTACATAAAATTTTATATAATCTTTTACCTACTCGCCAAGTGGCGGCCCCCTATTGGGGGGCGCCTGTGGNCTAGACTAATCCTTATTAGTATACAATTATATATAATTCACTACAGAATACCAAATGTTAACTACGGAATACCAAAAGTTTCAATTTATTTCCTCTAAATAAGATAATTAATAATTATTATTGCTTTAAAAAATTAATTCAGTTAATTTCTATTAAACAAAATTATTACTAATTATTAGTGCACAATTAATAAAAATATTATTATATACAATTAATAGAAATTATAATAATACTACATATATAATTCATTACGGAATGTCAAAGGTTAACTATGGAATACCAATTGATTTATTTATTTCCTCTAAATAAGATAATTAATATTGTTTTAAAAATGAGTAATGATATTCGTAGTGAAAATTACCGGTAGTCTTCCTATGTGCCATACATGTATCAATTTATTATTTGATGCATGAAATAATAAAAACTACCACATTGATGTGTCAAATAACAAAGCGACACATGTATGTCATGTAGGAAGACTACCGGTAGTCTTAATTATAAATATCAATATTCTTAAAAAATTAAGTCAATTAATTTTCACTAAACACAATTATTACTAATTATTAGTACACAATTAATAAAAACATATTATATACAATTAAAAGAAATTATAACAGCACTACATATATAATTAATTTGAACTAGCATATTTTATTACATCCATTAATATTAATATATAAATTTTATTTAGCACCTGATTGGGCTCCATTATTTCACATCTTAATGAGGAAAATAATAGTTTTTTGAAGAATGTGCGATTGAAAAAGAATGAAAAATTTTTAATTTTGTGCATAATATTATTTTATTGAAAAATGTGTGATTGATAAGAAAAGAGAGAAAAATAAATTTTAATTTAATGGGGCCAAACAAGGGCTTAAAAATACTAATACGGTTAAATTTTTTCAAACCTAATATTACATATTAAAAATAATATTGGAGAATCAATTTGTACAATACTTGATCAAAATTGGTAATGGACCTTATATAGCGGATGACTTCATCAACTTACCAAGGAGATATTTATAGCATGTGACGATGCTGAAACTTCGGAGTTACACTTTATCGATACAGTGTTTTTAGGTTTAATGGAAAATACATATTTTTTTTGATTATATGACACGACGTGAATTTCTTTCAATAAAAAATGACTATGTTGATTACCTCAATAACAAACTAATTATGTTATTTCCTGGAAAAAAAAGTGGATAATTTGTCCGCTTTGACGAAGTAATAGATAATACAAATCAATTTTATCAGGAGAAGTTCCTAAATACATTGCTATTAAATAGTATCCCACACATAAGTTAATTTTGAAAAGAAATTATCCAGTGATGCTTTTGGAGGAACTTGGACCCATTAAACAATCTTTGCAATGGAACAAAAATGATTTGTCCTGATTTCAAGAAACATAATATCAATGCACAAATAATCATTGAACAACATGCTTGAAAACAAGTTTTCCTTCCACAATCCTATTAACTTTAGCAAATGATAAATGATATCCATTCAAATTCAAAAGGAAACAATTTTCAACATATCTACGCTTTGTAATGATTATTAACAAGATTCAAGGACAAATAGTGCTTACTATTGGAATATACATTTCTGAACATGTATTCTTTCATGGGTAAACTATATTTCGCACTTTCTTGCGGAGTTTCTATGCAAATATCAAAAGTCTTGGTAAAAGTAGAAAATAAAAAGAAGAAATAATGTGAGACGTTGACAAAAAATATTGCATATAAAGAAGAGTTACTATAATCATAACATTACATTAATCAAGTTTATTTAACGTTTTCATATTATATATACTAATTTCAATATATTACTATTTTAGTTTTTTTCTTTAACAATATCAATTATCTCAACTACTTTTAAAAA
>CAIGRF010129107.1:49100-64754 GCA_903798235.1 Fraxinus ornus | reverse complement strand
TGATATTAAGATTATTAACGGTAGATATGTGAAGTTAAATGAACTTAATATGCCTTACCTTCAAAACATAGACAATCAGAACAAACAAACTAAGGAAGTGGAATCTTCTACTGGAAAGAAGATGGAGTTTGAGTTGAAGAGATCAAATGATAATCTAGAAGAAATTGAAATTTAACCTCAAGAAGAATCTGATCAATAAGTAGTGATAGAACAATTCGAACTTGAAATTCCTGAAATTGTTGTCCCTAATCAAGAAACATCGGCAGGTACTAATTTGGATGATTACCAATTAGTGAGGGATAAAGAGAGAAGACAAATGAAGCCCAGTTTGAAATATATCTCTTCAAATTTGATATAATTTGTTCTAATTTCAGGTGAAGCCTTGGAATCAGTTGAATCGACTTCATTTAAGAAAGCGATTACTTGTAAAAATTCTGAAAATTGAAAAAAGGGCTATGAAAGAGGAGATACATAGTCTTTAAACAAAAATGAGATTTGAAAGTTGGTTGAAAAACTAAAGAATCTAAAGGTAGTCCATTGTAAATGGATCTAAAATTCAAAAGAAGGTGGGGGACCTTGAGACCCTTTGACATATAATGTTAGGTTGGCTGTTGAGTGATTTACTCAGAGAGAGATGATAGACTATAATGAGGTGTTTTTATCGGTCATTAAGTATAAAACTATTAGGTTAGTCTTAAACTTAGTCGTCCAGTATGATTGGAAGTGGGAGAAACTAAATGTTAAGACGACTTTTCTTCATGAGAGCTAGATGAATTGATCTACATGTCTCAACCGCAAGGGTTCAAGGTGAGGGAAAATTCGAAACTGGCGTGTTTGCTTAGAAAATCCTTGTATGGTCTTAAGCAAAGTCCTAGGTAGTGGTATAGGAGATTTGATACTTATGTGCTCAATATTAGTTTTAAAACGAGTAGATTTGATGTTGTATTTCAATAATTCTAAAGTAGGCTGTGAAGTTTATTTATTGTTATATGTGAATGATATGTTGCTTGATAACTCTAGTACAGCTAAAATCATAAAGATGAAAATCTTTTAAAATAAAAAATTGACACGGAAGATGTAGGAGAGGCAAGAAAAATTCTTGGCATGGTTATTAAAGGAATAGAGCCGATAATAGGATAACTATTAATCAAGAGTCTTATTTGGATAAAGTAATAACCAAATTTGGTATGAAATTTGTTAAGTCTGTCGATATACCATTAGCTGCACACATGAATTTATCATATGTACAATGCCTTAAAATTGAAGAAAAAATGCATGAAATGAGTAATGTTCCATATGTTAATGCCATTGGATCTATGATATATTCTATGACTACCATGAGACCAGACCTTGCATATGCAGTCAGTTTCTCAAGTAGGTTTATGTCTAACCCATGTAAACCTCATTGGACTACACTTAAATGGTTGTTAAGATACATAACTCGAACTTTAAAAAGTGGATTAGTGTTTAAAAGGGGAAGTGAAAAAATAGAGCTTAAATGATATGTAGATTCTAACTTTGTAGGGGATAAAGATCAGGGAAAACCTACCACTTCTTACATCTTCACTTTAGGTGATAATTGTATCACTTGGAAATCACAGTTGCAGTCTATAGTTATACTTTCTAGCACTGAAGTAGAATATATCTCATTAACTAAAACTGTAAAAAAATGCATGTGGCTGAAAGGCCTTCTATGAAAGTTAAACTTCTTGAATGATAATACTATGACTTTTATTGATAGTCAAAGTTCATTGATTTTATGTAATAATCATGTTTATCATGAATGTTCTAAGCATATTATGGTAAATTATCACTTCATTAGGGAGAAGTTAGTTTCTGGTGATTTTATTTTGCTTAAAATTGCAACTAATGATAACCCTGTAGATATTGGAACAAAAGTACTTGCAGTTGTAAGTTCAACAAATGTTTATCAATATTGAATATTGATAATGATTAATTGTTGTGCAGGTACTGAGTTGGAGTGAGCGACGGTGGTGAAATAAGACTACACTAATGGATAGCACTTGTAACCGAGGAATTTGGCGATGGATTATATGTGATCCAAGGTAAAGAATTTTAAGGTGAATCACTTAAATCCACTTGACACATGAGTATATATGATCCAAGGTAAAGATTTGTAAGGTGAATAACTTAAATCCACTTGACACATGAGTATTGGACTTGAACACTTTGAAAAGATTGTGCTAGTTGATGTGTATTATGGGCCATAGATTAAATCAAATGGTTGTATTTAATCTTGTAATCAATTATCATACTAGTCATGTCTTGAATTCAAATGATTCTTTGACACTATAATTACACGACTCATTCACTTGTTTCATTCAAACTTGGCATAACAAAAAAGAGAGATCATAACGAGGTAACCAAGTGGAAGATGTTCATATCTTCGACATTATTATTGTTAACTTCCGACGGATTCTTTTTTCAGTATATCCATTATTATTCCCGTGGTCTACGGTGCATGATCCAGTGTGGTACAAATATGAGTTCAATATTATAGGACACTCCATTGATGTTGTTAAAGAAGTCGGTCGATTGGTTCAATTTTACATTTTGAGAGTTTATATTTTCGCATTGTAATTGTAATAATCATTTGTACACTACATTTTTAACTCTATAGTCTTAAAATACAGTGGAAAAAGAATAGACGACGAACTAAATGTGATTTTCTATCCATCATTTAAAACATCTTTCTTTGAAATGTTTTTATTTTACTTTTTATTCCATTTACTTCAGTAATTAATTAATTCATCTGCCCAATCAAATCAAATTATTCCATTACCAATGAGTTTTATTATTTGATGACATGCAAATTAATAATTAGCAGATTTGAAGGCAGCAGGGTTTTATTGCTTTTGAAAAGTCAAAACTACCTTAATTCTTTTATTACCACAGCATACCATGATTATTTTAGCATTTATATATAGTATTGCTTTATAAAGTAAAATTTATTTTCTTTATCGTACATGAATTATGTTAACAAATTTCAGTTCTAAATTTTGTTAGCTGCAGATAGAATATTACGAGTCATCGTCTATAAAGATAAACCAGTCCATAACAAGGCTCGTGTGATCAAGCACTTCACGTATCGTGCCTGAGCACTGAGCAGGTACTCACAAATTTACTCCCAGGCGTCTACTTATACATTAGAAAAAGATAGTTCCTTTAATAATAATATAAGCAAACTTGAAGGATTAGCAGGCATTTTAACAAACTAATATATATGAAGCTAAGATTCAGTACTGTTTTTCTTGGAAACAGAAAATGAAAACTGAAGTGTCAAACTCAAGAAGCTTTCTTTTGGGTGTTGAATTGGCCTTTTCCCAAATATGCTAAGTCACTAAACACAACAGCAACTACACAGTTTTTTTTCAAGTTTTGCTCTTCGAACTCTCAGAATTTAATGGTCTCTTCATAAATGGAAAGCTAGGCATACACTACTAGCCTCCCCCCACCTCACCCCCACAAACTATTCATATGCACTTGTCTAGAACTTTTACTCAAATCACGACATCTTGAATTCTAAATCATTCAAGTCACAACATTTCGAATGTCCTAAGTGGGTAAGAGAAAAAAAATAAAGTGGACGGTGGACGGACCTACTCGACGTTTGAGATATTTTGACTTGAATAGTTTCATATCGATTTGAGTGGGTGGTCATACCTACCTGACCCCACCTCTCACAACACCCACCCATCCACTTGACCCAACTACATACCCCTCACCTTGCGAATGATTCTATATGCATATGTGGTAGGGTTTTTCATTCAAATTACTACAATTCAAAAAGTTCAAACCTTATCAAGTCACAACACCATGAACATTCTCATTGGGTAAAGGAGATAAATAGAGTGAGAGGATGGGCTCACTGGACATCCAAAGTATTGTGACTTGAGTATTTTGAGATTTGAGTTGTCTTAGGGGACTTTAACCATTTGTATAGAAAAAAAATCACCAGAATTTCATCAAAAAAGAGACAATGGTGGGTCACACCGTGTATTTAAAAAGAAAAAAAGTGCCGACCCCACTCTTGTGTGAGTGGTTTGTTGCATTTCTGGTGATTTTGTTTCTGTACTGCAGCACAGTTGGTCTTATGAACGGTCATCACTACCTTATCTCACCCCAACCCACCCCACTAAGCACCCAAATGGCCCCATTATTTCAAATTATAATGAGAAGAGTAGTAATTTTTTAAAAAATGTGTGATTAAAAGGGAAGAAAAAGTTTTTCACTTACGAATAATATTATTTTATTGAAAATGTTGATAAAAAGAAAAGAGAAATAAATTATAATTTAATAAGAAATAATGAGGCCAAGGGCTAATTTCTGATGGGTGCATGCATTAAATGAATGGAGTTTGTTTGTGTCTGTGTAGTGAATGGGACGAGTCTTGAATCAACCATTACAACTGTGGCACTGAAAACCATGGTATTCTTGATTAACATTTATATGGGCACGGAATAGCAGAGGAAAAGGACAACTATATTAATCATAATATCTCACAAATGTTGTGCAATAATTTTAGAGCTGTACCGTTCTTTAGTGGCCTGGACTGGACAGACTAAGAAGAGTCACCTCCAATTTCTGACCACCTCAGCCAAAAAAGATCTTCAAATAGTCCAAACACAAAATCTAACTCTACCAAAGGTTTAGGGTAGACTGCATAATCTATTCAAATACTACCACTGTAACTGTTCCTCTTTGCATTCAAGAAAATCTTGCTGATGAATACCATAGATGGGGCATCTTAAATTATAAAAAGGAACCTATCAAAAGGAAAAGGCTCGCTTGAGATGGTGATTGAGACTGACATGAATTGAATGTGGTTATTATGTGGGCTAAAAATCAAAAAGCAACTCTTCTTTCTGCTTCTAAAGATCAAGCACCGAGATCTACGAGACCAGTTATGATTTCAGTGGAGAGACGGTGCCTTTCTATCCGAAATAAGATTACGCAAGCTATGCGTTTGAATATATCAATATCAATGGAGAAATAGATGATCTAATATATTATCTAGCTCGGGAACATATACGGTCAAATGCTGGAATCTTCATAGTCTAATTTACGCAGGGATCACGAGCCTACCAAGTATCTAACTAAATGCATGATAACATGAAGCATAACTCGAACACGTAAATTTAGTTTTCGTTCTTGATTTTTTGTTTATTTATAAAAGTTTTTGTTTTGGAGGTCACCTGCTAAAAAAAAAAATGCAAGAGAACCTCATATTCACATTATTTCAAGAATAATGAAGCTCTAATACTTTTAACTCAAAAGGCCATTTTAACCACGGTTAAACACCCTCGAATAAAATGAACAAATTAATCAAGCAATATTTGAATATAGAATCTCATTAATAAACACATCCTTCGCTTATGATAACACCCACTAGGCTTCTAATCACATGTCTATACCAGTCGACCGAAATACAAAACATGCATGCAAATGGTTTAATTACCGTGAACAGATTGATGAATTCAAAGTTGAGAAAATTTTAAATGATCAGTAGGTTCTCTTAGAGCAGATGATATGTAGCTCAACCCGAATGAATTCTCGAAGGGAGTCGATGCTTCTGCTATTCCCTTTTGGAACTTTTGTTTGCAAGAATGGCAAGTGAGTTGCAAAATGGTCGAATTGATCTTCATGATAGCGTGTTCCTTCAAGGCCTGTGCTTTCTCTAACTCGGATCTCGCTTGTTGCCTAATTCTGTTGGCATTGAAAAATTCGCGCTCAGCAAGTTCACACTGCCGCTTAGCCTGTATTCTTGCGTCTTCGGCATATGCTTTTTCTGCCATGACGAGTCTTAATTGTTCTTGCGTGTGCCCTTTAACTCTCGACAGTTTCTCACTAGTGCCACTCTTCCTTGGAGAAAATCTGCTTAGATTTGTGTTATTCATTTCGTTTTTCTCACTGATTTCTGATGAACCAATGGACAGCTTCAAATGCATCGACTTATCCTCGTCATTAACACGGGGTTTTGTTAAAAGCTGAAGCTCTAAAAATGCAGGTTTTGAATTCTTAGTTTCACAAACACTGGTCATGAAAATAGGCCTTGGTGCAACATTACTGAGATTGGTGTCACTGGAGGGACTGGGACCTGACGCTGTTCGGGACAGGCAAGCCGTAGACTGTAACGCGTGTGAATCTGCTCGGAGCTGACCCATACTGCACGCGTCTTGATGTTCAATAAAACTCTCCACCCTAGCAAAAGAATGCACCGTTTCATAATATGGATATTATTGTATATTTCGTTGGTTTGAGGTCAGGTTGTACGCCCCCTCTCAAATTTATATAAGAATTATGTTAGATGCTAGAACATGCCGAATTGGGATTCTAAAAGAGTTCAAAACAATTGTCAAACTACAACTCACCAGATTCCATTTTGATACTAGGAAACTGTGTTTAACTGTCTATAATTGTCTCTAATTAAAATATATATGAAGCCCACATCAGTCAAAACCTAGTTTGTTATGGATTTCACCTGCTTTATTACTGAACTTCTACTGATTTTTACCAAAATTGAACATTCAGCACTGAATAAAATAGATAAAATCTTGAAAAAAAAAAAAAAAAAGTGATGGGGTAAATAATGAGGGTGCTAAAGAATGGCCAATCTAGTTGGGACGCTCAAGTTGTACCTACTAATTCCAATCTCCAATAATCTTATGTATACCTGGAGAAAACACGGCCACAATCACAGGAATGGCCTCGAGTTCCACAGGTTTTGAGATGAGCCTTATAATCTGATTGAACAGCATATCCTTTTGAGCATTTCTCACAAACCCACTGCTTATGATTACTGTGTTTTCTTCTAAAATGCTTCTTAATTCCCACAAGATCACCCAGTGCATGGCATGGATCATGGTGAAGGCAAGTAGGTTCTGGGCACACGAAAACGCGCTTTCTTACTATAGGAATTTCGCGCTTTTGCAGCTTCCAAGGCACCTTGTGCCTTCTTCTATGCATCTGCAAGTTCTGGTCCCTCTGAAACCCTCGATTGCAGATCTCACAAACATATCGATCCGATTCCAATAAGGTCTTCGGGGATAAAGATACCACTTCTGCATCTGGATCTAGTACTCATAACACATAATTCATTGCACTTATAATTAACACTAAAAATAATAAATTATTGATAATTGTATGAATAAAACTGAAAATCATGAATTGTACCTGGAGTTCCTGCTGGCCTTCTTTTTCTTTTACTAATGTTTCCATTTTCAGCAGCAAATGGCTGGTGGGAGGAAGAAGCAGAGGGATAGTTGCTTAGCATTGAACTTTCTATACAAAATCCGTCTCAACCGCAAAGAATTTGGAACATGACTACGAAAGGATGGATGATGGAACTACCGAATATGCAGCAGCAACAATGGGGAAAAATATAATAGAAAGACACTTTTAATCAGCTTTTAACCTATAAGCCTTCACCTTCACAAAGAGCAATGGGGGGTGGGAGTGGGGTGAGTTAGGGGGCAGGTGGGTCTTCAACCAATCAGAAAGCTTCCAACTTGATTACCAATAAGAAGCAAAAACATCCCCACAAAGAAACAAAACACGCTCATTATGAGTCGTTTCATGGTACGGTAAATTTGCATGCATAAACAGATATATACATACACTTTAAGGCTTCGTCAGTTTCATACAGAAGGGATTGTATAACTACAGTAGAAATAAACCCTTCAAGTCTAATCAATGATAAATTACAGATTCACCTCTCTATTTTGACTGCTGTGACATTCCTTGTCCCTATGCATCATGGAAAATGCTATTTCTACGTAGCATTTTACATAATTGGGTCGCCATTTGTTCATTATGACACCAATTATGTAAAAGGTTAGATACTTCTAGCATAACTCATGCATTTTTATTTGTTTTTCTTTTTTCTTAATGTTTATAAAGTGCATTGAATATGAATTGAGTCCTCGTTTAGTAGAGATTAAAATCAGATTTTTAGTAAAGTTTAATAGAAGTTGATGAAATGTGTAGTTGAAAAATTATAGATCTTATGAAATATTTAATTAAAATAATTTTTGACTCTACCAAAGGGGCAGAATCTTTTAGGTCAAAATTAAGGAGCAGATTTTCGTTCCGCAAGAACAGACCGTATAGCCGATAAGTGTACTAATTTTTCATTTATATTTCAGGTTAGGTCTTTAACCTTTATTTAATTAGGTAGATAGTACAAATTTTGGTTAGTTCTATTTGTAATTTTGTATAATTGAATTGCCTAAATTATGTACTTGTTCTTATTTTTGTGTAACTTGTTGTACGACGTATGTTAAAGTGATAATACTAAAGTTGGCTACAAAAGTACAAAGAATAATACTATGTAGCACATGTTTCTACGTATATATAGACTAAATCTATGGAACATTAAGTCCATGTTCGGGCTCCATCTTTGTAAAGATGTTTTTTTCTTTCTTATTTCAATTACATATTTTTCAATAAAATAATAATACATGTAAATTCAAAAAATTTCCTTATTTCTTAACTATATATTTTCCAAACAAAAAAAAAAATCAATATTCCAAAAAAAATAATGTTACTGCACATAATGGAGTTACATAATAATTTAAATACATATGAGTAGGGAACCAAGGAGCCTAACCGAGCCGAGACTTGAGGTTCGAATTCGATTTGAATAAAAATGGTTCAAACTTTTTATTTTGCCGAATCAAACCGAGTTTTTGCTCGGCCAAAAAATTTAGGATCAACTTGAACTTTCGGCTCGGGCCGAGCTAGGCCAACTTACAAATTTATTTATTTTTTAAAATATCAGGTAGCACTGTGCTGCATGTGTCAGGCAACTACACGCTTCATGTAACTAGGTTTTATTTTTTAATTTTTTTAAGGTCTAGTTCGTCATGGGTTGAAAATAGCCCGTGTAGCTCGTCGAGCCACGGAGGTTAGCTTGAGCTCGGCCTGAGCCGTGAGCTTGGCTGGCTTGGGCTTTTCCCGAGCCTAGCCACGAGGCATCGGAGTCGATGAGCGAAATTGACACCTCTACATATGATTGTCAAAAAGAGAATGTGAAATTATTATTATTATTTGATTGAAGAAATTATGATCCAATCATATCTTACCACATTGTGTGCATGTAAATCATTATGTACATGTAGCACAACTGATTCCAACATGCATTTTTTTCCAAAACCTATGGATGCTATACCGAGACTAAGTTAGAGATGCTTGAAATATAATAGAACAACAGACTATGAAGTATTAGCAACTTAAGAAAGCACCAAAAGGTCTTGTGTTGTCTTCGTAGCTGGCATGGATCCTCTCTCAGTTAGGATTGCCAACTCCCATTCTTTCATTTGAACGTGGAATAACGGTGGTGTTTATCTCTAAATGTCTCATTCAACAAGTATCATAATACTAATTTCCCCTACCGTCTCCGAGAAAGAAAATGGTAAAAATCGAGGACTAACGAAATCTCTTTCCTAGTGTATGATTCTACTTTATCTTCAATATTTTTCAAAAAATAGTTTTGTTGATATATTCTTATATATACATTTTGTATCACAGACAATTTATAATTTAAGGATAGGTATAGTGTTTGAATCAATAGAGAACCTTTTCTTCTATATGAATCGATCTTATTCCATTCTAATTCCTTCCCGGATACCTCTCAAGGAAAATATCGAATGGATTCCAAATTGACGGGTTAGCGTGAACTTATCCATGCGGTTATTCACTCTTCGAATATGAATTCGTTTCCTGAAATATCCCGATTTTCGTACTTTGGTGGGTCTCCGAAATCATTTCGATGACCTATATTGTGTTGAAGGGATATCTATCCAATCGATTGCGTAAAGCCCTGTGATAGCAACGAGATCGAGGAAAGTATACAGAAAATATAGTTCTTTTCTATTATATTAGTATTTTCAATTATATTAGATTGGTATTAGGTAGTGATCCAGTTTAGTGAATGTTTTCTTCGGTGATTTAATTTATTCACTTCTCCAACCATACACATAGGGGTGGCAAAAAAGCTCGCCGGCTCGGACGGCTCGGGCTCGGCTCGGAAAAAGCTCGAGCCGGGCCCGGCTCGGGCTCGGTTACAACGAGCCAAGGCTCGGGCCGAGCCTCATTTTTTTTTGTTGGGCTCGGCTCGGCTCGGCTCGGGCCCAAAAAAGCTCGGCACAAAAAACTNGTAAAGCCCCGTGATAGCAATGGAATCGGGGAAAGTATACAGAAAATATAGTTCTTTTCTATTATATTAATATTTTCAATTATATTAGATTAGTATTAGTTAGTGATCCAGTTTAGTGAATGTTTTCTTCCATGATTTAATTTATTCACTTCCCCAACCATACACATGATTGAATAATTTGATGAAGTTGTATTATTAATTCGCATTGTATTAATTTGTGGATGGAGAAAATTTAGTCTTAATAATTATGATTGAATTTATTAATAATTAATTTCCAATCAAATCATATGATTGAATTTAGTCTTAATAATTATAAAAATGAGTGGGAAGCGTGTGGACAAGAGCACAAATGTAACAGTGGTGGCAACCAAGACATTGTCTCATACAAATGACGTATGGTTACAGCCTCTCGATAATCAGCCAAAATCAAGTTTCTTCTCGCTACATTATTACCTCTACTGAATTACAAAATAATCAAGACAAAATATAATCATTCTTTTTCAAGATAATAATTGAAGAAAAATGCTAGATGTACATCAAAAAGTCTACATCAAAGTCTACATCTCCTCACATAGAGATGTCCACTCGAATAAAATATTTGAGTGGGCCCCTCACCCATGTGAGAGGGGTGTACACTATGATGTACACCCCGATGTACTACTAGTAATGTTCATAACTGAAATTGTATAATTTTTTTTACAAGAATAAAAGGCACGCGAACAAGTACACTATATATAGGTTGAGAGATCGAGTTATGATATTTTAAAATTTTTTTTTTTTTTAAATAACAAACTCGAGGAAATAACTAGGTTCATTCAAGTCAATGTGTTGCTATTTGATGTGTTACGAAGATATTCTTTTTTGACATAATTTTGTTGTGTTGCCACAATCTTAAACTTTGTACGTAACAATTGACAACTTTTTATTATTATCTACAAAAATCCATTGTAAAGTAAGTAAAATACATAATTTACGATATAAAACAAGTTGTGATGGAGCTCATGTGGACCATTGTAAGTGGAATAATCGATCGAATAAGTAATTTAACTAAACTAACATTATTGTTATCACTTATAAAGCTTGAGAAATTCTTGCATGGAAGGAGTAGTATCCTCTTATGATATAGGACATTCTATGTTAGTAGCGGTGTCAGGATCGACTAAATTGACAATCTCTTTCACATTTTGTAATAGTCGTCTTCTAATAAAATCTATCATTTTGTATTGATATTTATGTGCGTCGATCATCATAAGCTAGATGTAACTTCATTTGAATGTTCAAGGAGCATTGGCTATGATAAATTATTTAACTTCACAAACACACTTACAAATATGTCAATACTTCCCTTGAATCAACTATTTTAAAAATTAAAAAATAATAATAATATTTTTTTTTTTTTTTTAGCCAATATTTTCTTATGCGTTCTTTGATATGATTATAATCATTATGTGGGACGACAATACAAAGAAAAATAAATAGATAGATATCAATTTTCTTTGTGGAATCAGATCGTATGGGCCGCATGGCATAGTGCCATTAATGCCATTTTGGCGCATTTAAAACTGTAACTTCAGTACACATTGACTAGATACCTTTTTTCTTACCCATTTTGTGTACGTGTTTTTGTGCCCACCGGATTATACCGTATATGTCCAATATCACATATTAAACATAAGTTTAAATTTATGAATTATTTTTTGTGGTGAATGTAGAGGTAATGATTCATGAAAAGGATCGAATCGAGTAGGCCCAATGTCGTTGGGGGAAGAGATGGACGTGTTGGGACCTTCTCTCTAACCCTTGGGCCGCGTTCTTTCAGTATTTTTCATTCTATTCGCAAGTCAATTATGACTTACCACCAATCAAAAACTGTAAACAACAATAAAATGTGACCTCATGTCCTCTTTACAAATAAGTAAAGGCAATCATTTTGGGTAGAACTTGCCAAGAAAAACCGATTGATAAGGAAATGGTGTTAAAAGTACTTATAAAAACTACAAAGCAAGCATTTTCGCAAGCGAGGCACCCTTTTCAAAACCGATGTCTAGACATATTTTTTCGTAGTTGAGTGACTCCACAAAATTAGTATTTTATTGGAGTAGTCTTCAACAAGTTGACATCTTCGCAAATAGAGTCTCTCAAAAAGAGGTATCAATTATAACAATCATTTTGATAAAAGTCGATTGTACAAGGAGGGTGTCCAAAATAAAATCATAAAATAGATATTTTTTCAAGCAATATGGAATGCGATCGAGAGTTACAGAGTATGCATGGAAAATCAAATTAATGGGAGATGAGAACAAATGAGAGAGATGATAGCTAAAGACATTCTTTTGTGTTGGGTGTTGGTGTCATGTGTGTTGAGAATCCACTTCCCATCATGTCCCCATTCTTTCAACAGAATAAAATAATTATTGGACAACCTTAGGTCCCTAATTTTCTTGTATTTGTCGTTAGTTTTATTATGTCACAATTCTCTCTCAACCACAAGTATTAAAATGAAACTTGTGATTTTCTACCATATAAAAAGTGCAATCTTGCTACTTGTACACCTTCCTCTACAATTTAGTTTATCGAATTTATATTTGACATAATCTAATATCATCTTTCACATCTTACACATTTAATCCAATCATTGTAAAATTGTAACATCAACCATTTATCTACCAAGTGGTAAATAGAGATGTACAAATAGCTTTATCCTAAAAAAATGTGTCTCAAAATTAAGAATTTAAGGGAAGAAACGTAATTTGGAGTTCCTTTAGGCACCTACTTGCAATTGACAAGGAAAGTCATAAAAAGTGGGTTGAAAGTCCTTTTCTCAACATTATTATCTACACATTTAATTTCAACGACACATTTTATCACTAATACTCATTATTATCCACACATTTCTTGAATTTTAAAAGCAGTTTTTCGTCTGTTTTTTGCTCTTGATTTTATTTTATTAGTAGCCATGATTGGGGCTATTGTAGTCTCTCTAGCTTGTTTCAACGATTGACTTAACCTGAAAAGTTATTGAATCCCTTGCAAGTCTTCAAGTTGCTTGAAGTTATTGAATAGTCATATGGGTATTTGACTTGGTCTCTGGCCTCCCGGATTTGAGAGGCTTCCATTATTTTTCGAGTTCTCTTGGCTTTCCTTTTTCTCTCTTAGTGAAGTTTTAGGTTTTCTTCTTCCCTGTAAATCGTAATCATTCTGTATGAATCGTCAATCATTTCTTTGTGAATGTACATGTAGTTGGTACATATTTAGGGGTTGATTAATTTGGGGTTACGATTGTATAGTTGAGGCTAGATCAAATTTGAAGAAACATTTGGTTTCTTCATACATATGTACCGATTCTTGTTCTGATTTTAGTGGTTCTAGAGTTATATCCTTTGTGGATGCTCAACGGATGAGTAGGTCTTACGACTGAACATCTGGACCCTCCTGGGTGAAAAATCTTGGGTTCTGTTCTTTTATGTTTTGTGCGATTTCACTTGGTGTTTGAGAACTTTGATCCTTTGTTATTGTGTATTTGGGCCTTACAAGTGGTATTAGAACCCTATCTCTAGGAAAAGGGTCTGCAAAGGTTTGTGTTTTGGGAGTTCTTAGTGCAAATCTAAGTTTCTAGGTTGGGATGTTCATAGATCGTGAGACAAAATTTGTTATCTTCACTACTCAGTTGAACTCGCTATTAACCCTATTTAATTTTCTGTTTCTACTGAGTCTTTATATCTTACTCGTACAGAGTCGGTGAGTTGGAGTAACTCATTCAGATTCCTCCTGAATTCGTGACTCACTACTGAGTTTCACTGAGTCTTGGTGACTCGTTGCTTTCTTGCATCCATTTTGGAATTATTAGTGCGATTTTCGTATTCTCTAATTGCTCTCCTTATTCTAAAGCTTTAAGGTTTCAAATTCTGGTATTCTCTAACTACTCTTTACTTACTGTGATTGTTGTTAAGTCTTGTTTGAAACTGGCTATTAAGGTAAGTAACCTACCATTTCTTTCCTTTGTCCAAGATCTCTTGTGAAGATCTCGGAATCTAAGGGAGCAGTGGAATCGAGGGTTACTAGCCCTTAAACCTTTTCAAAATGACAACTATACTTTTCTGAAGTGTTATTACATTGATTTGTGTATTGCATTGTTAGAGATATATCTGTTATTATCTTGTTAGCTCTGATGTTAACTCATTCTGATTATTTTTGAAATTGCTCAAATTATTATACTTTGTGTGTTGTATAATTGCAATCTGTGTATATATATGTCATCATGTCTACTGCACATAAGTTTGAACTTGAGACGTGGAATAGGACTGGAGACTTCAGTCTCTAGGGTCAAAAGATGAAGTCTCTATTACTTCAACAGAGATGTATTGCAACCCTTGATGGTCAATGGGCTGTAGAAACTAGTGCATATAGGAGATAAGAATTAGATGACACTGCATGGAGTTTGATTTTCTTACATTTATCTGATAATGTGATTAGAAAAGTTGGTGAAACTACCTCTACTTAGGCTTTGTGGACTAAGCTAAAAGCTCTTTACCTAACCAAAACAATGCCAAATAAATGCTATCTCTTAAGGTTGTTTTATAAATTTAGGTTTGATCCCTCCTCTGATTTGGAAGAAAATCTTGACATATTCACAAAACTGATTCAAGATTTAGAAAATTGTGATGAAAAACTTTCTGATGACCAACAAGTTGTTGCTCTTCTGAATTTTCTTAGTGATAAATATAAGGATATTAGAACTATCTTAGAATATGGGGGCAATATCTTACTATTGATATAATAACTTCAGCCCTAAGAAATAAAGATCTTGAGCTAAAAGTTGAGTCAAATGACTCTAAATATGGGGAAGGGTTGCACATAAAAGAGAAATGGAATCCCAATAAGAAACAACCCACATATAATGCTAATCCACATAAGAAAAGAAAACCTCAGAATGTTAGGTTCAAAGAAAAGAATAAAAGTCATGTGAAATCCAAGGATCAAATCAGAAAATGTTACTACTGTGGTAAAACAGGCCACATGATAAAAGATTGTTTTAAGAAAATTTCATATATGAAAGATAAAATCAATTGAAATGGTTTTACGGCTTTGGCCTGCAAGAATGAATCTGATGTTCAAGGTGTGGTTCTTGTTAGCACCACCAGAAGAGACCCAAAAGAATGGGTCCTTGACTCGGCTGTACTTTTTGATAACCCAAGAATAACTAACCAAAAGGGGGGTAAATTGATTTTTACAACTTTTTCGACAATTAGTTTAAAAATTATTTAATACACAAGATATAAATTCAAAGTGTAATAAGAGAAGTAAATATTCAAATTTGATAACTTAATTCAAGTATTGTCACTTAAGATGATATAGCACAATGTAAATAGTAATTTAAAGTAAAGTGCAATAATGCAAAGCTGACAAGCGAATTTAATGGAGTTCGATACATAATGTATTCTACGTCTTCGTTACCAAGCTTTCCGTCACGAGTAAGG